>JAOYSI010045655.1:0-27084 GCA_025775065.1 Hiodon alosoides | reverse complement strand
ACCTCAGGCTGTCCTGCACGACATGGGGAATGTCCTCGCTGGGGCACTGTCGGGCCCGGTGTCCCCTCTGGCCACAGAAAAAACTCCCATCTTCTTGCCTGGGGGGTGAGCGGCGGCCTCGGTTGGCGGGGGGTTGGGGTTGGTTGCCGCGCCTGGTCCGGGCCTGGTCATACCCATATCCTGCCAGGATGGCCCTCTTCAGCGTGGGGTAGTCTGCTGCCTCGGCATCCTCCCCCTGGGCGCGCCCGGTCAGGAAAGGCGCCAGCTGGTGTCCCCAGCGATCCGCTGGCCAGCCCGCTCGCTCTGCCGTGCGCTCAAAACCGTCCAGGTAAGCCTCAACGTTGTCTTCCGCGGTCTGCTTCTTGAGCACTGTCGTCGGGGCGACCGTGGTGGCAGCCCTGGGGACACTGCTTTTCAGGGAAACCAGCATTTCTTGGAACGCAGCCATCCCTTGGGCTTGCTGGGCTTGGGCTTGGGCTAGGGCTAGGGCGATAAATGCAGCTTCCATGTTGCGTCAGTACCATTTGTCTCTGTGCATGCGCGGGTGGTTGAATCAGGCTGCCTGCATTCTCCACCATATGTGGCAACCACGGGAAAATCCCGCAAGAAATGATCGGGAGCGGTCGTCTTTCGAGTGCAATTTGTTTATTCTGCACCTTTGGCCGTAAAACAAAACAAAATAATCCTCCCGGTTTGGGGCAAAAATAAAATATATTCATAACCATAACGAGTATTACTACTAACCATAGCGAAAAAAATTTATTGTATTAGGATTCATTTTTTTATTAATGCCAAAATAAAACACAGAATGCCTGGGGTATGCACAGTAAAACATTTTAATTTCATATTTAAAAATGATATTTTTATAGATATCTGCGACAGCACCCGAGTGCTCTCTGATGCAGGGAATTTACGTCAGCGTCTGAAATCGCTCACTCATTTCGTTCACTCACTGCTGAAATTTAGTGGGCTCACTGGCATTCACTATGTAGGAAATAGTGAACGAGTGGGCAATTTCAGAGACAGCCTTATAAAATATGGTCTGGAAAATTTTTTGAGCCTTTCCAAACTACAGTGCCCTCTACCAGTTAATATTTATACACCACCTGACCTATATCCAGAATTTTTATGTGAGTTTACAGAGTGTTTACAGAGAGTACAGTCGACAGTGCAACTTGTCTATTCTTGATTCCATAGGTTTTGTTCAACATGTACTTTAGCCCAGGCATTATCGAAGCCATGCACAAGAACTAGTGATTACCTTGGGCATCAGTGGCGGCTGATGCCAAAAAAACAACAACTATTTAACAAACAAAAAAACTATTTAAACAAACATTTAAAAGCACCTAAAATCTATGAAACCTTAAAAAATTATTACATTTAAAGAACTGAATTAAATGTAAATCAATCAATAAAATTATCAGTTGGAATGTATATTTTGAAAACTCAAGGGAAAATACTTAATGCCAGTGCAGTGCACTGTGTAGAAAATTAAAGACATTTTTTAATGCCAAAACCTTAATTTTTGCTAAATCAATTTAATGTCTATTAAGACATTTTAATGGCCTGTTGTTACAACCCCTGGTGTAGAACAAGGGGTGTAGAGTTGTAACATTAGCCAGTAAAGAAAAGACATATCTCAGGTGCTGGGCAATAGGCAGTTTACACAGTCCAATAGCTCGTTCTGCAGTTTTTGAAGTTCCCTTAAACACAGTAGCATCCTCAAGGTACTCTTTCAACACTCCATCAAGGGAAGCAACAAAATCCATCAACCCACGGAGTATCCCAGGCTTATCCGAGCTCTCACTCTGATCATGGCCATGCAAAGCCAGCTCAAAGGTGCCACAAAATTTCACACAGTCTATTATTCTAGACAGGATGTGTCGATTTTTTGTCACCTCTTCATTGTGCCTTCTAAGGCCAATCCTGTAGCCTTCATCTAGCTGTTCAGCAATGCTAAGCTTCCCCAAAAAACTGTAGCCTCATAGCAATTTCTTTGCTACTTTCATGAATTTTCTTTAATTTGAAAGAGAAATGCTGCGCCAACCTGAAACTTGGCGGTTCTACTTTAACGGGGTTAATAAGAATCTCTTGCTGTACCGGTCAACTAACGAGCTGCTGAGCAGGAAAGTGAGCTGTTGAGAACGGTTGAGAAATCGTCCAATCACATGAGGTCAAAAATATAAAAATAATATTGATTCGCTACCAACAAAAGTGAGGGTATCCGGGGCACAGAGAGCTGAGTCAGTAACTCAGTAACTGAAGTAACCAATTAGAGCGCAGCCTAAAAAATTGTAGAATTTTTTTTTGACTCTGCCGCTGTCTCCGCGTTGGCTTACGGGAAATAGCGGTTGAAGAGTGTGCACTCGAAATCAGATTGTGGGTAAGAATGAGTGAACAAATGTAGGGAACGAGATGTAGGGAATGAATTCGGACACCACTACAAAATGGCCGACACCCTAAATAGTTTACTATTTAGTGGATAGGGAGCGGTTTCGGACACAGCCAGTCATTTGGCCGGTGCCCTGCACACGGAAATGAACCAAATACAATTTCTGATAAAAAATTTTAATAAATGCAAACATGACTACCAGGCGATTAGTACTACTAAATGATTTTATTTCATAATTATTTTGCAATATATAATTAACTTATGTTTAACATAAGTTTAAGAAGCCTTTTCTCGGAATAACTTGAAGGGGGCTGTGCCCCAGCGCCCCCTATTGACCAGCCACCACTGTTAGGTATTAATATACACAACCCCACCCTTCAGGTTCAGTGTTGTCTACTAATTTTCTTATAACATTTGGGACTAAAATAACGAGCTCATGTACAATATAAATAAGACCATTGACATTGAATAGCTATCCTATTGAGGCTTTGTCCGTGTCCTGAGTAAATTGATCTGTTATTACATACAGATACAGATACAGAGAGGTTTGTCCAGAAAATCTAAACTGAATTGAATGCAATAGCAGATATAACTTTGAATAAGTCACGTGGTGATAAGAAAATGATAGAAGTAGGCAAGCTGAATATTGGATCACTGAATTCTAAAGCAAGTAATAACAGACAGCAATCTGGATGTTATGAATTTATCATTAATTAATATATTTACTTGAGCCTTTCCAAACTACAATGCTTTCTATTAGTAAATCATTTATAGACCACCTGACCCATATCCAGAATTTTTAGTGAGTTTACAGAGTTTATAAAAACTGGTCATTCCCGCTCTGTAATCTTCAAGCTTAAAATTAAGTTGGGTCCTTGGTACTGAGGTTTCTAAATCCTAACTCACAAGCTGTGATCAATAGCCTTTCACATGGCAGGCTTAGGGCTCTGTTGATGGCAGTGCTAAAACAATGAGCCATGTCACTCTAGAGCACACCTGGAGAGGCTATGGCAGAAGAAACATACACCACATATTGATGTACAGCCTAGAAAGGCAGTAGCGGAAGAGAAGGTTTTAAGGGAAGATGTGGTTTATGACCTGTTAATGGTTCTCTATGACTGGGCTGGTTTGAAAGTACTGGCTGTGGGCAGGTGGTGCTCTCTGCATTAGCATGAGCTCTCTCGGCAGGGAAGACAAGGCTGACTCGGTTGACCCTGAGGAGTGGCCCTCCTCCTATCCTTTGAGCCTTCTGAAGCCACAGTCATCCTGCTCGTCATGCCCCTCGACTTCAAAAGAAGTAGGTGGGGTGCAGGGGATGATGGTAGGTATCGGTTCTTCCTGAATATAGCCTATACAAGGAACAGCAGGCAGCAGATGCTCTTCTAAGAGCTTCTCCAGATTTAATTTAGTTTGTCCTTTACCTCCCTTCCGACCACTAATTCAAACTGCATAGATACAACAACTCGATTCAACCAGCCAAAATTAACTTTTCTATAGAATTAATGAGGAGCTCTTACCTCTTTGTTTAAGGTCCAGACCTGGCTGTTTGCTCAGAGTAATCGGGTCCTCAGTGATCTTCTGAGTAAAATTCCATCCTTGTCGCCAATTGTTAAATTACAATAACAAATGTAATTTTGTAGTCCTTTTTGGGAGGCAACAAAGGAGAACTTCACGAGTGTGAAGAACTAAACAAAAGTATGTTCATCTTGTACAAGTGGGTAGAGAGACAAGAGATACCGCATGGAAAATGGCATAACCTTGTCTCAACTAAACTTTACACGACCTTTAATGTCCTGTAATAGTTCTGCCTAGATGCAGGGAAAGCCAGGACACCACATGTTAGTCTGTTATGAGAACCTATTGTTTCATGTGCTGTGAAAAGGAACAGAGATACAAAGTAGGTGAAAACGCAAAGAGCTTCTGTTATTAGATGAAAAAGTGCATAAATACGAAATAGGAAAGAAGTCACACAAAGCTTGTATTTCTTGGTGCTAGCACTGTAAGATTTGTACATGTATTCCTTCAACACAAAGCCAGTGTAACAGCCCTGTCTGACGAAGCAGGAAGCAAACAAAATACGGAACACAACAGATTGCAAAAAAAACACTCAACCAGACACAAGCCAAGAATTTAAATTAGGCCAACTATCATCAGCTCAACAAGCAGAATTAAAAGCTAAGTAGAGTATGTAAAGTGGGGGCAGACCACAGGGTCAACAGATACATAGATTTGCGATACGCTTGATTTCTGATTCATATGGAAAAATGGGTTTCGTCCCAGCCTTGGGGACATCTATTAAAAACAGAGAATTGTTAAAAGAATTAGATGTATTACAGCTGCTCACTGAGGTGGCAATCCTAAAATTTAAAGCACACGCTAAGAAAGTCACCACAACGCAAAAGGGAATGCCTTGACAGACAGTGCAGCAGAGAGGCAGCTAGGAAGGGGCAGGCAGCGCCACATGTATATTGTACAGAAAGGTTGGGTATCCTACCAACCACCGCAAACAACAAGCAAACAGGTCTCAGCCCACACAAGGTCATCACATGACGACTCATGGTTATTCATGGAGCCCCAGATCTCAGGAAAGTGGATATTCACTTGATGTCTGACTCGGATGTCTGTGTTGGAGTATTGTCCAAAGCACACTCTCAAGTGAAAGCAGTGTGGACAGGACTGCCGGATGGTGGTCATAACATCATCTCAGGACAGTGGGTGTATGTGCTGAAACCAAAAAAATATCACTGGGGCTAAGTGAGAAGGGCCACTCCTAGACCTCCTAACTATAGCAGTGGTCGTTGGTAGGCATGTAGAAGGTCCTCTCAGCCTTAATTAAACATGCAAATCACTTAAAAAGGAGGACCATTATAGGTACTGTCATGGCCTGAGGGATTATATTCCCTATGTACGGCGTAGGCTGGACAATGAAGGCTGATGATCAGCATGCTCAAAAAGGAGGCCAACTATATAGCTGATGCGCTTACAAGCATCACAGCTGATATAATAGCCAGGAGAACAACAGTCCTCCAGAACCGTGCAGCCCTCAGTGATAGTACCATTCAGCTTGTGTCATACAAATATTTTCAGTTTTATGGACAACCGTTTTGGCCTATTTATCCCCCTTCATCACCCTCATCCTCCTCATCATCCACCCCGACCTCCTCTACCCTGAGGCCATTGAACATATTTGTAGGATTTTATCATCATTATTATTATTATTTTTATTATTATTATTATTATTATTATTATTATTTGAAAGCTGAAATAAATAACTGATTTTTGGTGCTTTTGGAGCTGTGGAAAGTGTTTTCACAGTATGTGCAAAAGAGAAAAATAGTTCAATTTCCAGCATTTGCATTTGAAAAAAAGTTTTAAAACTATATCATATTTTCAAAATATAGAAAAAGAGAGAGTATTTTTTAAAACCCCAAAAAGTGTTTAACTTTTATAAAGAGGGTAAAATACCCTCTATTGTTTTTCAATAGAGAGAGAATGTTAAAAAAGTCCTACTGGCAAATAACTTACTTTGAAATATATTTGTAAAGCTCGCCCTGTCAAGACGAAAGCAACTTAATGCTCAGACTGTAAAATATATATTTGAATTCAGCTAAAGGGGGTGAGAAAATTTGTTTTTAAGACTCCTTACATCAAGTTTGATTGAATAAAAAATGTTTTAAAATAAATACAAAATGTTCTATACATTTTAGCTATATTATTCGGTTATAGGGTAGGAAATGTTTTAAATGCTTTAAGTGAGCTATCTATTTAGCAAATTTGGCACAAAGACCTGAACAGATTTTCCAAAAAAAACTAATATTCCCTGACCACAAAGGCAGTTGAGATAACGCCTTGTAAATTACATAATAGTAGACACATACAGAATAATGAAAACAGTGAGGAGTTGACTACATTGTTTTGCATCTTCAGTATTTTGTGGGAGGTTGGTTCTTGGTTCTTGCTGCCTGGAACACACTGGATACCCATCTTATATCAAACCTATCAATGGTTAGGCATTACGAATCCAGCTATGAAACATCAATCAAAAAATTTTTGAACTTGTGTTTTTAAGTGCTTACAGAATGATTAAACACTCTTGCTCTTGCATTACTAATTTGAAATGCAAAGGTAATGTAAGAAAAATGATTGGCTCAAGAAACAATCTCCATTTTACCAAAGGAACACATTCTGTTGGTTAATTGCATGTGTCCCCTTTGTCTATGCTTCTGAATTAACCTTTATGCATGTTTATTTCGTTATACTTAAAAAATAAAGCTTTGTTAATAGCCACAGGGTGTCACAATATTTATGCAATCTATGGCCTCAGACCTTCCTTTTTAATGGGTGCAAAGGTCTCTGAATGTAGATCATGTGTGTGAATCCGGTTTTGATAAATACTTCTGGCAGAGTGTGCTGACGTGTTTAGGGTGGCGGAGTTCTAATCAGAATACAGCTCATTCAAATAATAAAAGAGGAGACATTGCTTTTGTCCCCAAAAGTACCTGACAAAAGTCTATCAGATTAAATATACAACCAAGTTTCTAGTATGTTTGGTGAAGTAAAATGTTTTCCATCTTATAGCTAAATACTATACTGTCCTGAATCATGGTAGTGTCAATATATTTAATCCATATTTTCTAGTTTGACAAGCCATTCAGTAGGCTATTGTAACAATCAATATAGACGTTTGAATCGATTCCTGCAGAAAAGTGTGATAAGAACGGTTTCTTATTGATTTTATTTAACACAAGGTTGCAATACAAACACCACTATGTGCTAAATAGTTTTAAAACATTTTCTTTTAATATTGTTTTTAGAACATCCTAGTTATAGCTTAACATTTGTCTTTAAATGACTTTAAACTTTTACTTTTTTTTTCCACAGCAGAGGGATTTCAGGGTGAAGCTCAATACTTTAATTGAAGTCTCTTCTATTTAAAATGGCATGAATCAAAATTAATTATTAGCGACTGTCATAATTACATAAGAACAACAACATTGTAACTTGTAAACCTAGGTATAACTTTCCATTTTGAAAATCACGCTTTAAACATTAGGCTACTTTGTAACTTTCACATGCTAGAAAAGACTTAAAATGCAAATACATTTTAAGAAATTCTGTAAAATAAATGTAAATAAAATAGTTAACTTGCTTAAGCGTGTAAAACTTAGCTTATAATATAATGGTTGGTCAAATAAAATTCATTTCCATCTTCTCTGTCTAAACCAAAAACCTATTGCATTTTTACTCTTTGTATAACGGCTGTCTTATTTTTATTTTTTACATTAAAAACACTATGATGTCCAGATTCTGTTTTTAACATTCTCGTTCTCTTTAAAGACAAAGTTTTTTTCCTCTATTCAATAAGTTAAGGTTGTTTTCTCGGGTTTTTAAATGCTTCTCTCTCTTTTACAAAAGGAGCGTTTGCCTTTGTATCTAAAACGTTATGATGTTTTTAGACATTTTTAGTTTTAAGATTTTTTTGTAACATTTTAACATCTCCTATTTTGAAAAACGTCTTTTCTCTTTTTGTTTTCCTTTAAGACTTTTTGTCTACACATTTTTACTCACTTGCTAAAACTTAAATACTTTTTAAAACAACTTAATACAAATGCTGGAAATTTGCTTCAAGCTGCTTTGCTTCGAATGTTTTGAAAAATAAACTGAAAATCATGCATGCACATAAAAAGACATTATGATCTCCCCCAAAACACTTTCCACCAAAAGCAAAGTGGTCAAAATGGTCATCCAAACTTCAAATATTTTTTTGACACACAACGCATATGGTACTATCGCTGATATCTGAGTAACTGTGGACTTAATGAGGTCATTGTGGTTGGGTTACTGTTTGGAAGGCAATGCAAAAGTATTTAGACCCTTGCCCCACTTTCATATTTTGTTGCTTAAAGACTTTAAGCCATGACACTTTAAAATAGGAGTTGAACAGCAAAGCAGCAAGACATCTCCAACATAAAATTTGTTACAGTTTTAGTTTCTTGGAACCATCAAATGCTTACAAACTTGAACATATTCAATCAAAGCACTTGCAAGAACCAAATAAACAAGATGGAAGAATAATTGAATTAGCCACTTCTTGGTTCTAATTTTAGTGTCATTATCTCATAATTCTATAAAATGATGTTTTGGCTACCGCCCTTTTGCGCCTTTTTTTGATCCTAGCTTGGTCTTGTCTGTTTTTTATCTCTGCCCAAAAATTAAAAAAACATTGTTTTTCTCTTAAAACAACACGGCGTACAACCATGGGATTATTGCATATGGTGAAGGATGGGGGCACGAGCACTCTCTGTCGACAAGAAGGACTCATAGCATAAATTTTTACAGAGACACTAAACTGGGAAAGCCCCCAAAGGGGCTTAGCAAAGAGATACAGAAAGAAGGAGTGCTATGCTGCTATGGGAGCACCGTTTTGTAGTAACTGTCTGGACTTCCTCTATGTGGTAGACTATTGACCTCTAATGAAGAAGAAGATAGGCGGGAGAAGAAGCCAAACGAGGACACTCTATAGCCTGGAGAATCTGACTTGAGATGGCATGATGTCCTGATGCAGAGGACACTGACTAGGTGCTTCAGCCAAAGCACAACAGACAAGAAAGGATTGGCACAGAAAGCAATTTGACGGGTTAGACCAGGAACCAGGAATAATAAGAAATAATAATAAATAATGGTGTTATGGTAGGCGAGGGCATACTCACAGTGCAGCCAGAGCAAGGGGTCCATGAGCCTCTGGAAGGTGGCTGGCGCTCTGTGAAGCCTGAAAGGCAAAGTGACAAACTGGTGCAAACCGATCAGAGTGGAGAAAGATGTTTTTGGTCGAATCCAATGTCGTGTAAAAGCCGATCCAACAGCTCATCCACCCGAGGCATAGGATAAGCATCAAACTTCAATACTGCATTTGCCTTCCTGTAGTCAACACAGAATCTCACTGACCCATCTAGTTTTGGAACCAACACCACCAGACAGCACCAATCGCTGTAGGACTCTTCGTTTACCCTCCATCACCAGAATTTTCTCAGTTTCTCAGTTTTCTTGTGCTCAGTAATAAGTTATGGCTGGGTCTGAACTTTGGGTCAGGGACAGCTGGTTACCTAGGGACAGAAGAGTTAGGGACCTAGCCTAAGGACTCTGGCACCGCCAAGTGGACGGAGTTAGCAGTGTGCAATAATTTCAACAGATTGAGATGGTAGATTAGTTGCGCTCCCCCTCAATCAGTGCATAAAACCTTACAGTCAACCTCCTCCATGCACTGTGTGACCTCAAAGGGTCCTTGCCGCTGCGCTAATAATTTTGAGGTGTAAGTGGGGAGTAAGACCAGAACCTTATTGCCCCAGGCAAAATTGCGCAAGTGAGCCCCACTGTTGTATGCCGTACTTTGTCTGCCTTGGGCCACAAGCATGTGTTCGCAATTCCACTTGTTGTCTTGTATAAATTTCAATGTTTGTTTCAATGTGCGATTAAACCGTTCCACCAACCCATCCGTCTGCGGGTGGTAGATACTGGTTTTAATCAGCAGTATCTTGCAAAGCTAATACAATTCCTTCAGTGTCCGTGACATAAACGCTGGGCCCTGATCTGTGAGAATTTCTTTAGGAAACCGACCCGCATGGACCTCCCGCAGAAGTCCGCATAAGCCCACCCAATCATGCCCCAAAACTAGCAGGTTGGTGGTGCGGGGACTAACCCCGGCCACCAGGTTATTCTTTTGGCCCCTCAAAACAAAAGACACATGCGCCATCGGATAATAATGCACGTCACCGTGCACACACCGGATCCCCACCTCCTTGCCCTTAACCAATGCCACGGGCAGAACCAGACACCGATGCACCAGGGAGCAATAACACCTAAACCCCCTGTACACACACCGGTACCAGATACTTGTCTGCCATGTCGGGAAAGGAGCGACAGGAAGAGGGCGCTGGGCCGGAGAGGTTGAGGGGGCACTCCAGCTTGAAGTCCATAAAAAATAAATCTGAAATCTGAAATATCTAACTTTATATAATATAAATGGGACTTTTAGCTTGGTCTGACTGCTTTAACCTGTCTTCCTAGACTACGAGCTGTAGAAAATATTGTCCGGATCTAGAAGAGTTGAAATTATTTTAAGTATTTAGCATTTTGGACTGCCCCTTTGACAATGAATGACTTCTAGCATAATGCAAAGGGTTTGATGCATTCGGTGGGGATGCTGCATCAGAAGTAAGCTTTATGAGATACTCCTAGATTCTTTTTCAGTCGCTCCAGATGCATCAGTCAGGAAAGCAGCCAAGTTTTGTTCCAATTCGATAGAGGCATAGTCGCAAACCAAATTTAGCAATGCACACCAACCAATTCGGCTCAGCAATACATTCTCCCCACTCAGAAACATACCTACTGAGAAAGTGCTCATCATAGCAATTCCATCGTCAGAAATGTGTATATAAGGTCAACAGTGACTTTTTATCAATTGTAGCTCGGATGTCAGAGTGTCTGACATTGACTCAAATTTTAAAACACTGGTTAAAGGTAAACGTCAATTTGTTAAAGTTGTTTTTTCTAATTGAAAAAATCGGAAATTCGTAAAAACCATATTGCTTCACTGTACAAATAATTAGTTTATCTGGCCCCACTCCAACCTTCAGAAGCAGACTGTCGTCGATAATCACTGGCTGACTGGCTGGTGTACATCGAGAAATGTTGTTTTTATTGATAATTGGAAAGGCACAGGGGAACCAGGTGAGGGAAAAAAGTGAAGAAAAAAACATACGTCTAATAGTCTGGTTAGTTGACAAATGAGAGCACTTTCACAGCAACAGGCAGTGACGTCTGAATGATTCTGAGAATCTGTGACTAGTCATCTTTTAAAATGTATCGAGTTATAATCTAGTCAGGTTAATTTGCCCAATATTAGCTATCCTAGCAAGACTGTGTCTGTGCCCTGAGTTGCTAACAAATATGATTAAACACTGCCTAGGGGAGACAAGTGGAGAAGCTCTGGGTGAAGCGGAGGTTCTGCAGACTATAACTTTTGCAGGACCATGAACTTATTCAACAAGCAAAGAAGGACGAGTAGAAGTGACGTGTGGCACAGCACAGTTCCTTAGTGAATACTCAGCATGTTTTGAAGCAGCGGCTGGATAACCGGACGATCCAGCTGACCGGACATTCCTCGTCTCTTCTGACATGGCCTCCAACAGCTTGGCACTAAAGAGACACTGAAAAACAATACTCTTTTTTGCATCAGTCTCTCCAGGACTCTGATCTAAAGTAGAGTGAGAATTCTTGGAATTCTAGATTATTGGAATTCCAGGCCCTCTAGGCCACAGGGACTAGCATAGACTTTGGAGGTGGCTTACCCCTAATAAGTGTGTTTAAACGTTCTGTGTGTGAATTAACTTGCGAAGCTATGTGCTCCATTGACCTCTATTTAGTTAGTTTCCTTTTATAATCCATTTTGTTTTAAAGCACGTCCTGTTAGGTTTTATAGTTTTAATAACATAGTTTATCTAGACATGCCAACATTGATCTGCCAGAAGTTTTTTATCGGAATGATTTGAAAGCCATTCACTATTTGTTTAATGGTGAAAATGAAAATATGAAAATATTATTTTACCTAACAAAAGTATTTTTAACATTCCTTCGCATGCGATCTAACTCTCACTTTCTCTTTAAATTAACAAAAATAACTGATCCCACAAAAAGTCTTATTTTAAGCTTAGGTAAACGCTCTGTTTTGCCTTTTTTGCTCATTATTCCACCACATGTGTGGTCACCAAAGGTTGAACTATCCACCCGCCTTCCTTCTTTCTCAAACTCCTTTGTCTGCCATTTTTACCCACATGTGTGCCTTCCCTATTTGTAAACTCCCTATTAATAAACAGATTTACGTTTTTACCCGGTTTTTTATGTTGATTTAATTGAAATATGCTAAAAAATTAAGCTTATTTTACCCCCCTCCCTTAAAACATCAACGCTTTGCAGTGGAGGGATAACAGTGGGTGTTGATAGACAGTTTGTCAATGACACTGTTCTGTAAGATAGTCGCCAGCATAAATAAATTTGTTTTATCATAATGTCTGTTTTATATAACTCTTATCCTCCCAGTCAGATTATAGCGTCATTGGAGAAAAAGACAATTTTGAAAAAGCCAAAGATCAATATTTTAAAAATTAGAGCGAATCTTTCTTAAGTGATTCAAATATTGAATAAATTATTCTGGTCTTTTAAATTTTTACTGACAGCATTTGCATGACTATCTGGTATACTTAAAGGCTGATTTTTTACATTTTAAAACTAGGTTAAGTTTCTTCCCCGTGCAGTCCATTATGGATGAATGAGTGCTTGTTGTCCATTTGTTTCCATTCGCCAATTAAACTTGGAATTCTGAATCGGAGTTGTGAGAGAGGGGACTCCAAAACATCTTTTGTCCGCTCCGCTCTCATCTTGTTAAGGTTTTGTTTTGTCACTGAGCTCAGGAGCAGTGGTTTTAACAGGGGCAACGGTGGTAAGGCATTGTCAGACTGCTGCGGAAAGGGAATAAAACGTGTGCCTTGCTGTATTTTTAAAGAACAAGTAATGTACAAGAAATTTGTCAGAGATAGATAGAGATGGCAAATTGAACACACGCCAGTTTAAGCATAACATTTATTTACTAAAGTTTGGTGACAATAATTCGTAAATCGGTGCATCACTGCCCCCTATGCGTTTAAAAACGTACCATCGAAGGACAACATTTTTTAAATTGTTTGTTTCGGAACTAGATGTTATGAAAAAAACGATGTTATTGTTTGTTGTTCATAATCCAAATCAGCGGATACCGGCAAAGTACCAAATTGTATAAGAACTGTATCTAGTGAAGTTAGGAACTGTATCAGTTTTGAAATATTTTTGGGGTGCTTTTTATGTAGGCCTTTTTAGGTGCCGAGGTTCATAAGGACCAGAGCCAGCCCAGCCTACGAGCAATCCAAACGACTGCTTGGGGCCCTGTCTACAGCAGGGGACCTCCTAACGATGTAATTATAAATGTGTAATAATTTAAAATGTTTATTTAAATTATTTTTTAAATTATGTAAAAATTTCTAAGCATTTTATTAGCCATGTTGGTTGTTCTGGTATGCGAGAAATCATGCACCCTGGCGCCTATCAGTCAATTGTCTAGTTAATTTCCTTCCTTCTCTGGTTGGTGAAAAAAAGATCAGTTACTAGTAGGTTAAGATATACCAATGGACATACACATTTGGAGGTGAGAAGTGAGGATAAAACATGAAGACGACGGAAGACAACAAGTTAAAGGTACCTACTATTTAATTTCGCCATAGTCGGTTAGTAAGTGTGGTTACTAAGCAAATATTCTTAAATGACTGACTGGCCACTGGCAGCACTGGCTGGATTTGATTCAATGAGAATGAAAGCATAAAGTATGCCAGAAACTGGAAAACTTAAGCCAGCTAGATTATATATGCTATTATGAAAGAGTATAGCATATAAAATTACCTGCACTCTCATTGAGATTTTCCCACAATGGATCTCTCTATTGACAACTTGACAATGTTCCTTCATTTTATGTCATTCCTTCATTATTTGAATATTCTGTTTTTATTCTTGTTAATCATTCTTGTTATTTGCTGTTAATTCTTTTGTCCAAGCATATTGCATTACTGAAAAATTAACAAGATATAATACTAAAACAGTCTTTGTGTTGTTGATTAAAGAAGATGTTTCCTATGTATTCACCTGTGTGTAGTTGCATAGTGTATTGTATGTATGTTCTTAGACACTGATATCTTTACGTGAGGCTTAGGCCTGAATGGGGTTTCATGCCGCCATAACAAGTGGGTTCGTGTGTTTATTGTTAATTTGGGGTTGGGAGATTTGGTGTTTGAGAAAAAACCATTGCTCCTCAACTCGCTTAGGGCCACAAGGACCCCAGGGCCAGTCCAGGGGGACATTTATAAAAGTGTGTGTAGGATTCACTTGAAAATGTTGCATACGAACGAAACACAGAAAGTGCGTACACACAAAAATATTCAGATTTATAAAACAGTGCTCACACACATCCCACGCTGGAATTCCTTTATAAATCACAATCTACTCAAAATTTAGTGCACGTGTACGAGTGTCTTGTCCCACCCAATTAACGCCCATAATTTCCCATAAATGGTCACTGAAACACCCCGAATTAATATTAATCGATACTGACTACATGACTGCAATCCCACACGAAAACCTAAAAAAAGGAATTTCACCGAGTGTGAAATTGAAGTTCTTGTAGGGGAGGTTGAAAGACGAAAAATTATATTGTTTGGTGGACACAGTGTGGCAGTTACAAATGCCAGAAAGGCATTAGAGTGGCAGCATGTGGCAAACGCTGCGAATGCGGCTGTCTCAGAAGGTTGGACCATCCCAGAAATTAAAAAGAAGTGGAGTGACATTAAAGTGGAGGCCAAAAAGCTCATCGCCTTACACAGACAAAGTGTCTGTGCCACAGGCGGGGGACAGGGGACACCGGAGCTCAACCCCCTTGATGAGCGACTTGCGGGTATTATAGAGGAATCCCTCCTGAGCGGTATAGTAACGGAGGTGGAGGGAGACACGGACATGCAAGACTCACGGGATGATCCAGGTATGTAATTAGCATTCCCTCGTTTGAAGAGTAAACCAAATGCATTCAAGTTGTATTTAAACTTTTATTTACACAAATAATTGACATTTGATATTGTTTTCAGTTGCTGCGTGTTCCAGTGGAGTTGATGGTGCTGCAGCTGAGGAGGAGCTGAGTGCGCCTAGGCCCGGCATCGCCACTGCACCTCATGCAACTCAAGCCTCCAGAGGCCGTGCCCTCACAGATGCGGTCCTGCAGATGCAAAGCAACACCATCGACGCTATTAATGAGGTTGCCAAGGAATTGAAGGAGATTAAAAACGTTTTGTGTAATATAAGGTGTACATTGAAATAATTACTTAATAAATAATGTTTATAATAACTGTAAATAATGTAAATAATGTTTCCATACCTTGTTCTTACAAGCGACGCATCTCATCCAAACGCTGGCGCACGGCAGCTGCTTTTGGTTCAAACGCATGGGGATAGGGGTTGGTGTCAGGGCCAAAACAACCTACAGCGTCAAGGGGGAATGCCACATTCCTGAGCCACATTATGTAGCACAGCACATGCCCTCTCGATGTCGCAGACTTCTTCAGGCTTGTATAAAAGTTTTCTGCCTGAAGAATCAAGACAGCGCCAGCTTCCCTTCAGAAGCCCAATGGTGCACTCCACAACAGCGCGTGCCTGGCAATGTAGTTGTAGTTCCTCTCCTCTGCGCTCTGTGGGTTGGCGAAAGTTGTGAGCAGCCACCGTTTGAGGGGATATCCACTGTCGCCTGCAAGGTTATTGAATTAGGTACTGCAGTAGGGAAAATTGCAATTGATGTATAATGTCTCAATTACTCTGTACCTAGAAGCCAGCCATCACGCACAGCTCCGGTCTTAAGTCTGTGCCCAACATTGCTGTTCCTCCATATGAACAAGTCATGGGTTGACCCAGGCCACCGACCCACTACATTAGTTAATACCATGTCCACATATCATGTGATTACTTTTGATTAATGAAAGCAAATTAATTCTCACTCAGTGCCCTTATAGCAACATGAGTGCAGTCAATAGCTCCGTTTACATTTGGGAAACCGGACATTGCTGCAAATTGCACTTTTTTATTTGCCTGTTCACCCACCGTGTAAGGAAACTTTATGTAGAGGGGCGTCAATCCAATTATACCTCCTACCACATCTGGCATAATGCGGCTTAAGGTTGGCTGAGAGATCCCTGACCTGTCAGCCAATTCCCTCTGAAAAGTGCCTGTTGCTAGAAATCCAAGGGTTGCCAGGACTTGAAGTGGTACAGACACAGCTTGGTTTCTGCGGGTGCTTCTCTGTAAACCTGGGCCCACTACAGCACAGAGATCCAAGATAATAGCTCTTGGTAATCGGAACCGGCTCATAAGCCACTCATCATCATTGGCCAGTAAATCTTGCTGGTCTCTGAATATTTGCTCTCTTTGAATTCTTCAATTCGCCAAATCTTCCAAAATTGCCAAAGCAGAGGTTGTGCTTCATAACGCATTGCAATTGCATGCCTTTTTATACCCACCAATTTTATTGTAAAAGCTACCCAATTCCGTTAAACTTTCAGGTGTGGTAATTGCACTGATTGTTATTGACATTATAACACTGACAGTTCTGCGCAACATGTGATAACATATATGAAACTGTGCACTCGTATCTGCCAGACGGAGGCAACAGCACTAGTTTAAATGTAATTTGTTTATAACAACACATTTCATAACATGCAAGAAGTGTTTAATAATTACAGATCCAATTAAATATGATTACCGATTACCATATCGGGAACTACCATATATTTGAGCGGTATTTTGCAAAAACAGATATTTTTCCGTTTGTTGGCTATTTATCCAAAATCATGTTTTTTGTGTGCACTCCGTTGAACTCTTATGTAAACGTGAGAGGTTATATTTGGATTTATTTTTCACAATGTTATCAATTTGAAAGCTTTCCTCGAGTTTCATCCTTCTGCCAACGGAGTCGAGGTTTCTAATTTCTCCAATTTTTGTGCGTACCCAGGGGTCAAAGAGTGCGTGGAGGAACGCACTTTCTCATGTCAAGTTTTTTTAAGAACTATTAAGCAGATATAATTAAATAATTGCTTCCCTCTATATGTTACAACATTTTAATCATAATTTATTTGTTCATACAAAACTTTTATGAGAACATTAAAATAGCTGCTACACTAGAAACTATAGACTTGTTTCCCGCGAAAACGGAAATACATACATATATAGCTACATGTGATACCGACATATATTGTAGCCTTAATTTGATCATGAAAATCATCAATATAACACCCTGCATCCCACTCAAAACACTTTGATATTTGTTGTCTTGGATGTAGTTAAAATTGCTAAACATTATATCTGACACCGAGGCATTAGTTAGAGATTTTAGAGCCCCTGCACATAATATTCGTTATTTTAAAATCCCTGTGACGCGTCACCACGCTCTGCAGATAGGATTTAATATAATCTTCAGGTCACTCGTTCTAGGTCAGTGGTGCGGTCATACACCTGATGCAGCAAGACTTTGAGGGGATTAGGCGCATCACCGTGCGCGAGGCCCCCCTCGGGATCGCCTTCGAAATGCTGGTACTCTCACTTGAACAACTTATGACGACTTTCCTACGTTTGCGCAAAATTGTATTGTTATATATTTTTCTTAATGTAGTTGGTTTTGTTGTTTCATGTATACACCGAAATTTGAACAGTCTTTCGACGCTCAGGATTGTACAGTCTGGAGTAAAAATGATTGAATTTTGGGATTTCATCAATTTTGCAGATTAACGCAACATCGCAACGGCAAAGGGAAAGAGTAACGAGTTTCTTTTTAAAGCTAACATGGTAAGATTTTTTTTCCCACACAGATGCACTAAATGACACAATACAAAATGTAAGTTGCTAAGTTGTGTAATTTGTATAAATGTATAATTTATTATTACAATAGGCCTACGTAGAATGGTATTTACTTAAACATAGGTAAACTTTAAATATTTTTTGGTCTGGTTACATCTGGTTAAATCAGTTAAAATTATTTTGGTCAAATGTAGTATTGTACGAGATGATTGATTGAGTTTTATCAGTTATTATTCATTTGGTAGAATTTTGGAAAGTTTTATGCTAATAGCCTAGATTTCAGGTAATAATTAAGTCTAATTAAAATGTTCCACTGATGCAGAAGAATTACAGCTTACAAGGTATTACGTGTAAACTAGACAGCTATATTTAGCTAATCTTATGGTAGATTAATTATTTCAACGGTTTGTGTAAATTAACTATGAAGCCATTAAATATTTTTCATGTCACAACTTGATGTACATGAATATGTTTATGAGACTTATCTCATGTTTGTGATTATTGCAATACGTATGATCTTTGGTATCCTGGAGATGAATATGACATATTTGTATAAAGGCATTTTAATTTGGAATGTTAAGCCTCTTTTTCAGGCTGTATTAAACATGCCTTGCAAAATTACATACATATGCAAGAGTTAAACATTAGTTGCATGATTGACCAATACAGCATATAATTTATGAAGTAAGCCAAATTTTTTTTTACTGTAGTGTCTTGGTATATAATGCGTTTTAAAAATAACATGTTCTGGTTAAGGGGTGTCAGACAGAAGGGAATAGTTTGGTGTGGCTATGGTATCTGACACATTGCAGAAATGGCCCCTAGGAATCCATGCAGTGAGATTGTGGTAATATACTTCTCCCTTATGTCGTATTCCCAACTGAATAAATGTTAAGAAGAACAGTACAAAAATTGTTTTTCTGCTCTCATTGATAATGAGCCCACTCTGAGCAGGCTATTGGGTAAGGAGATTTGGTTAGGAGAAATGTATGATACGATGTGGACTGTAGTCCTTAGCCTGAATATTAATAGAAGCAATGCCAGCATCAGAGAATAAATCATTCTAAAACATTATTGTTTTCACTTTTTTGCATTTGTGAATTCTTCCTGATACCTACCTTCTCCTCAGTGGCAAATTAATAAAACAATCATCATTTTGTGGGATTAAAACTCGCTCTGATCAGCTCCCCCTCTCTCAAATTGTTTTTTCCAGGATGTTGGAGCATCTGGGAAAAGGACAGCATCAGAGGGACAGTGAGCTTGGGCGTGTGTGAGCGGACATTGGGGGACACCTTGCAATGCAACGGTGGCTTTGTCCGTTCCACAGTTTACTGCAGAAATGGGCAACAAGCAGGCAGATAGCTCTTGACACCAAGGAACCTCAATTTCCCCACCTCTCCCATTGGACCTGGATTCTATGGTTCCTGTTGGCTGCTCTCAGCTTTCCCTGTAAGTCCCAGGCAGCTGTGTTCAAGGTTGGGGTGGTGGGACCTTGGTCATGTGACCCACTCTTTGCCAAGGCACTGCCCAGCGCAGCTGCGAAGCTGGCCGTCGACAGGATCAACAGAGATCACTCATTGTCATTGGGCTTCACCTTTGACTATGTCATCCTTGATGAGGACTGCCAGACGTCCCAGGCTCTAAGTAGGTTCCTGGGCTACTATGCACAGGCGTCAGGCTTTGTGGGACCCACCAACCCCGGCTACTGTGATGCGGCCTCTCTGCTGGGAAAGAGCTGGAACAAGGCCGTGTTCTCCTGGGCCTGCATCAACTATGAGCTGGACGATGGCCGCAGCCACCCTAACTTCGCCCGCACCATGCCCTCGCCCACCCGGGTGCTGCTTAGCTTCATTCAGCACTTCCGCTGGGCACATGTGGCCATTGTATCGTCAGCAGAGGAGAGCTGGGTGGAGACAGCCAGCAAGGTGGCCAACGCCCTGCGCAGCCACGGCCTGCCTGTGGGCATTGTTGTCTCCACTGGTGAAGACCCTGGCAGCATACGACAGACACTGGCGAAGGTCAAGAAAGTAGAGGACCTGCGCAGTGAGTGCAGCTTTTATTGGGGCCATTCTTTGTGAACCCATTTGTGAAAATGAATGGGGCAGACTCCATTCTTTAGGAACCACTGGAGAATTACTTTTTAATTTATGTCTGGCAGTCCAGAAAACCTTTGTCAACAACCTATGTTCCATAATGTTGACAATGATAACAATGAAATGAAAATGTTCTATTTCACTGAAAAATGTAATGTGCCAAAAATGACCGCCAAAACCACAATGTCCGACCAATAAAAATGTATTGCTAAATAAATTAGTAATAACATTCTGATTTACTTTTTCCCCATTGTTATCAGCATTAGGAGAAAAAAAAACATAGTTTTCGTTGTTCAGATTAGCACTAATTTATGCAAGACATACTCTGCATGACATATGTAGTATGCATATGTAGATGCATGTATATGTATCTTGTATAAAGTCATTAAAGATACCAAATAATTGATAAATGGGTATGTGGTACCTATGTTGGCTATCTAAATCGCAGTGCCCCTCCAATTAGACGCTGCCTTTTTCTTACCCTTTCCTTCCCACAGTGGTGATCCTCTGCATGCACTCCGCTCTGATTGGTGGGCGGACACAGAAGCTGCTGTTAGAGGCAGCATACGACATGCAGATGACGCAGGGCTCGCTGGTATTTTTGCCCTACGACACGCTGCTCTACAGTCTGCCCTACCAGGAGGCAGTCTACCCAGCTCTGCGTGACAACAGCAAGCTCCGGCGGGCTTACGATGCCGTGCTTACCGTCACAGCGGAGTCAGAGGAGGCCACCTTCTTCCAGGCTTTCCAGCGGGCCGTGGAACGCGGGGAGCTGCCCAGGAACGTGAAGCCTGACGAGGTAAGAGATAACTATAGTTGAGGAGGATTCAGAAGGGTTTAAAATTTGAAAAAAGATCCGAAAAGAGACCTGATGCCAATTTTGGTTGTAAATTATAAAACATATTGTGGTGATGAGGAGGGACAGTTATAAAACCAAAAAAAAAATTTCTAAGAAAACATTAAATATAGTTTGTGATGTAGCACAGGGGAATGTGCCTGGTCGGAGGTCCTTTATGCAAGTGTGAAGCTGGCACAGGCTGCACCACACCCTCAGGAAGGGGCGGAACGGGAACGGGATGTGGCGCCCCCTCTGGCAAGGGTGGAACAGGCACTGGTTGCGACCCCCTCTGGCAAGGGCGGTATGGGCAACAGTTGTGGTGCCCCCCTGGCAAATACAGGTGTGGTGATGCCCCTTCTATCACGGGCAGGGTCCCCTAAGAGGAGCCTTCTTACTTTGTGCCTTTATTTTGGAGCGCCATCCTTGGGCTTGGTGCTCTGCCGGCAGCTAGGCCAGCCGTAAGTCCCACAGCTCCCCTTTCCAGCTCCACTGTCCTTCAGTGTCCAGTGAAGAAGGCCTCCCCCTGCCAGGGGAACACCTGTCGCACCCGCTGCTCTGCAGCCCATGTCGCTCAAACACCACCTCGGGCAGATGTCCTTCTCATGGCCAAACAAACTGCAAGACTGGCACCACACAGCCCTCGCTCTACGGAGGCTACACACGTCCATCATGTGCTGGTCACAATACCAGCACACATCACCTCGCCGGCAGGCCAGGAAATCAACGATTCCCTGCAAGGGCAAGTCCTCTGGGCGATAGAACCACTCACTGCACCCATAGCGTGGTCCTGCATGGGGCTCTCATGACCTGCCTCATGTTCCCTGCTGCTCCCTGGTTGCAGCACCAATTTGTAGCACGTGTGGCCATGCCCAGTTGGAGAGTGGCTGGAGACAGAGACACAGGGGGAGGATGACGCCTTTTATTTGGCATTTTTCAGAGCAACTAAACCAAAAGCAGAAGACAAGGAGGCGATAACTCCAAATAATATACCCTCACTGGGGAAAACATAAATGAGGCAGCTCTTCCTCCATTTAAACTGTTTTTCTGTTACTGCATTCAAACCAAAACACAAACACACAGCTATTAAACCTAGACTTTGCCAATCTCACCTTTTTAAAGAGTCTTTAATTGTTGGCACCTGAGTGTGATTACCAACACACTCAGGTGCACAACAAGGTCACCCCCTTCCTCCCAGGCTTGGCGTGGCTCCCGACTGCATGCCACAGCGATGTATCTATATTTTAGCATTTGTGATTATATAACAAATCCAAGCCTTAAAACCCTATTAATGTTATGAGCTGTTTAAAAATAATGCAGCAAATAATTTAGGATCCCTGTATAATCATATCAAAAATAAAAAAAAATATCTGGGAGATTTATCAGTCTATCAATCAAATCAAATGTGTTTAAGTGCATTCTTACAATTGAATTACTAGGCATTAAATAGATTACATTCTCTGAATTTATTGCAATTTTCCCTGCGCAGGTGTCTCCTCTGTTTGGCACCATCTACAGCTCTATCCTCTTCATGGCCAACGCAATGCAGAGCGTGCGAGACTCTGGGGTGTGGCTATCGGGGCGCAACCTGGCGCGCCACACCCGCCAGCTGGTCTTCCACGGCTTCAACCAGCACATTCGCACCAACAACACTGGCGCCGGCATAGTGGATTACGTGGTGCTAGACACGGATGGGCTCTCTTGGGAGCTGTTCCCCACCCACCATGTGGACATGGAGGTCGACACGGTGCGCTTTCTGGGTCGCCACATCCACTTCCCCAACGGTGTCTCCCCCGGAACTGACTCCAGCTGCTGGTTCTCCCGTGGCAAGATCTGCTCCGGAGGTGAGGATCGGGTTACAGCCTAGAGGTTTTGGTGCGAGTTGGCAGTGTCTGTAGGTCTTTGTTCTACCCCTTTATTTGTTTAATAGAAAATATTACCTAGACTAGAGATTGTTTCACCTGGTGTTCCCTAGTGAAAATACTGAGATATAGCATGTAAATCTGCCAACACTCTAGCCCTTGAGGACTGGAACTGTCTACCCCTGTACTAGGTAGGCCAGGGTTCAAAGGCACCCTGACACACAGAGAGCCAGGCTCGCCTACATCCGGGGACAGGGGTTCTGGTTCACAAACACCCATAAAGACAGATAATACACATTTAAAAAGAATGACGAGAATAGTACTTATTTTTTGAAAACTGCTTTAGAAAAATATATTTTTGTACATCTGGCCTTTTGTTATCTGACAATTTTACTTCCTCTATCAGCCTTGATTTCTCCATCCTTATTGTTTGATTTGTCAGGTGTGGATCCTTTCCTTGTTGTCATGATATTCCTGTCGGTCTTTATGATGGTTTTCGTCTCTATAGGACTTTCTTACTGCATCAGGTATGTGCTCTAATTACACCGTAGCGAAATTTCCAAATCTTCCAACGTACTACTGCTTAGCACTTGTCTGTGTCCAAATCAATACAAAACGTTATTCAATGTATTTATAAAAATACTATTGGAGTCTTATGCTCAAGTCATTGTTTTCCTCATTTGCAGGCGACGCATCAATATGATAAGGCTGGTGAGGGGTCGAAACAAGATTCTGTTGACCCTGGCAGATGTCACCTTCATCAATCCATCGCTTAGCCATAAGGTTAGTGTGCCACGCAGCTAGTAACCAAGCCCTCAAGCCCTGTGTGTGGCTCCTCTGATGCTAATCGTACTCAGGTGCAAACAATCAAAGAGGGGAAAAAAACTGGAAAGTTGGAGACTAGAGGGTAGGCTGTGTGTACAAGCATAAAAGCTGTTTTATTTTAGTTTCCCTTAAAGGGTGTTTTGTTTTCAATTGTTAAAAAGGTCATTTCATTTAATAATTTGTGTTGTTTTTGCTGCATTTGGAGGGCACGATTCCTTATAAACATAGAAAGTCCACCACCTGTCTCCCTGTCTCTGGATGTTCGCAGACCGGGCACGCCCCTGTGTGCTACAGTTAGTTCGGCAAGTGATACAGGAAGAGGGCCAACACATAGGCCTGCTGAGTTTTATATCATGAAGGAAGGCACTTAAGCTTGACCATGCTACAGTTATACACTACATGGCTAAAAGTACGTGGACCCCTGCTCGTCGAACATCGCATTCCTAAATCATAGCCATTAATATGAAGTTGCTCCCCCTTTGTTGTTACAACAGCCTCCACTCTTCTGGGAAGGCTTTCTACTAGATGTTGGAACATTGCTGTGGAGACTTGCTTCCATTCAGCCACAAAAGCATTAGTGAGGTCTGGCACTGATGTTGGGCAATTAGGCCTGGCTTGCAGTCAATGTTCCAATTAATTCCAAAGGTGTTTGATGGGGTTTAGGTCAGGGCTCTGTGCAGGCCAGTCAATTTCTTCCACACCGATCTTGATAAACTATTTCTGAATGGACTTCACTTTGTGCACCAGGGCATTGCCATGCTGAAACAGGAAAGGGCCTTCTCCAAACTGTGGCCACAAAGTTGGAAGCACAGAATTGTCTAGAATGTAATTAACATTTCCCTTCACTGGAACTAAGGGGCCTAGCCCGAACCATAAAATAACAGCTTCACCAAACTTTACAGTTTCCACCAAACCCAGATATGATTTGTGTGGCTGCTTGGCCATGGAAACCCATTTAATGAACTAATGAACAGTTCTTGTGCTGATGTTGCTTTCAGAGGCAGTTTGGAACTCGGTAGTGAGTATTGCAACAGAGGAAAATTCAGCACAGGCTTCATCACTTGCTATTCCCATTCTGTGTTGTCTACCACTTCGTGGCTAAGCTGTTGTTGCTCCTAGTCATTTCCACTTCAAAATAACAGCACTTACACTTGACCGGGGCAGCTCTAGCAGGGCAGATTTTTGACAAATTTTGACTTGTTGAAAAGGTGGCATCCTATGATAGTGCCATGTTGAAAGTCTCTAAGCTCTTTAGTACATGCCACTCTAATGCCAATCTTTGTCTATGGAGATTCCATGGCTTTGTGCTCTAACATAATTTCTCATGCATGCTACAGGATATTTGATCTCAAATGTATTTTTTAAAGGATGAACTCCTATTGAAAATTGTAATCGACTGTTATGTAGTCAATTATGTAAAAGTATGAATTATATGTAATACATGTAAACTCATATGATCTACACCATGTAATTGTAAACATTTGAGTAACTTTGGTATAGAAGCTGAGTTTGGATGAAGGCAAAGCTGCTGAGACAGGGAAGATCCCCTTGGATGCTGAGCATAGCCTCAAGTCGGCGTATTCCAGCTCCAGCATAGCTCCTGCCACTCAGGACAACTCCAACGTGGCCATCTATGAGGTGAGAGGGGGACACAGGGGCCTATGGACACGTAGCTATTCCCCCCAAGAGTTTACCGACATAGATGTGGCAAGAATCTGGAATTCCAGAAACCAGAATTCTTGGAAGCAGTTGTACTGGTTGCATTGCAAAATCAAAATGTTATTTTTCAGGGAGATTGGGCTTGGATGAAAAAACTCCCGTCTGGACATTTTAGAGCCATCAATCCAAAAACAAGTGATGTCTTTGAACTGGTTGGTTTTTACCACTATTATTCAGCAATTGTGTTTATATTGCACTTAAGGCAGTGTTATTGCAGACATTTAAACATCTGCTATACAGATTTTCATGAAAAACTGCTGTATTGAAGCATGCTGGACAGACCTGGGTAGGATGTAATTCATATTTGGAAAATTCCAGCTGGCCTGTTTGTTGTACAATAAAGCATATGAAGTTGCTGTGTGATGTCAGGTGGAGAGGTATTTAAACATCAACTACTTTCAGATGAAGGACATGCGCCATGAAAACATCAACCCGTTCCTGGGCTTCTTCCTCGACTGTGGCGTCTTCGCCATAGTCACCGAGTACTGCTCCAGGGGCAGCATGGAGGACCTGCTACGGAATGAAGATGTCAAGCTGGACTGGATGTTCAAGTCCTCGCTGTTGCTGGACCTTATCAAGGTGCCCTCAGGAACTGTGGGAGGAAGAGGGCATATCCTATTCCTCAAAGAGGAAATAAAATAACAAAAAAAGAGACATGTTAACTTTCTGAAGTAAAATAAGTCGTCACTGATCGTCACAAAATCCCTAAACCCTAGTGTGAAATTGGACGGTCTCTACTCTAGTTCACACTAGATTGCCATTCTATAAAGCTGATTAACAATTTTATAACCTGAGTAAACCATCAAATTGCTGGGTCCCAATGAGCAGTAACTGTGTCAGGTGATTTTGTCTACCTCAGATTTTCCAACCCATGAAAATAATGTTTTTGCTTAATTTAAGATTTTTTAAATCAAGACATAGGACCAAAATAATAATATTACACCACATTTATTGTACCCACTAACTCTTCATACAATCAGTTATATGATAAGTAGATTCACAAATATAAAATTCACTTACTTTTACTAAGTAAGTCTGCAGCCAAACATTTCATTTAAGTTTCTGAATCTGACCACCTCTGACAGGCATTAGTGCATAAGTGGGTTGGTTTTCTTCAGTATTCACAGTACACTATATTGTTTGTTTTCTTGGTGATTTTTCAGTAGTTTATTCACTTGCACTCCCAACATACCCCTGCCACTGCACATCCAAAATTTCCAATTTACTGTTTTTGACACTTACATTTTCTCTTAAATTCCTGCTCTAGAGTTGTTATAACTCTACCCTCTACCCTATATAACCCTACCCTAACCCTTACCATAAATTACCCCCTCAAATACTAAGTTGTGACATATATTTAAATTAGTGGACTCAAAAGTAGCAAAGTTTAACTATATTTACATGCATAGGAAAATATAATACATTTTGACACGCGTCTTTGTTGAATAATTTAGACACCACGTTTATCATAGCTTCCATTACCGTTCTAAATAGAGTAATGGAATACATGTGATTTTTCTCGGCTGAACAGGGGATGAAGTACCTGCATCACAGGCATTTGTGCCATGGAAGGCTTAAGTCCCGTAACTGTGTGGTCGACGGACGCTTCGTGCTCAAGGTCACTGATTACGGCTATAATGAGATTCTAGAAGCGCAGCGGTTCCCCTACGTGGAGCCACCTGCTGAGGGTGAGTCTGCCATCTGCCCTGTCCCACGGAAACATTATAGATCATCAGCCATAATGCTGGACTTTGGGCTTTTTTTTTCATTTGAACAAACATTTAGGAAATTATTTTATGAATATGCGGCTGTACACGTGTGATTTTTAAATGTCTAAATATATATATATATTATATATATATATATTTAGACATTTAAAAAGCACACTTG
>JAOYSI010045644.1:3286-27086 GCA_025775065.1 Hiodon alosoides | reverse complement strand
AATTTAGGCTGATAAAAATGAGCAAAGTCAGATCGACTTTTAATCAGACGTGATTAAGTATATCGACGCCGAAACAGGTTCAGGGAAAACAAAAATTTACAAATCTGTGTTAATTCTGAGGGCTAGCTAGTCTGCAGAGTCTGATATCTCAGCTTGAGTTTCCTCTTGCTTGTAAAATGGGCGGGGTGTGTGACATTGGCACCAGGGTGGTGTAATAAGGGTGTGTTTTAGGGCAACACTGTGGGGCTAATGGCCTGATGGTGGTAATGCAGATCGATTTTGGTCTCAAGGTTCAAGGCTATAGGCCCCAGCTGACCAGTTGATAGCACTATATCACAGAGAGTGGAAATGCAGCTAATGACTCCCTTGGGGGGGGGTGATAGAGGTGGTTGTTTAGGCCAGGGAACAGGGTAAATAACTTTAAAACCCTTTCAAATGGGCAGCGGTGAAATGGCCACCCACCTGTGGCGTGGGGTCAACAGGTATCCAGGTACTGTGGGCTCTGCAGAAGGCCAACTATTATTTTTCCTGCTTCTCAAAAATAACTCCAAATGCACTGTGAAAGGATAATTCCTTTTAATTCCCATCACGATAGCTTTTGTAAGATTTCTTACTGCCCAAATGTTTAATTTGGTTCATTTTGAGTGTAGGCCAATCAGTGAAGTAAAGGTTTTAAGTGGCTCTTTAACAATTATTTCCTATCTGATCAACTGAATATGCTTTTGTTTAACATTAATAAAAGCAGACCATGATAACATTTTACTATCTAAGAAATTCTACATAGTTGCAAACCAATAAAACCTTTATTTTTATTTTTAAACTACCCTGAAACTGCAGTAACAGAAAAAAACACTGATTCAGTCACAGATTCAGTCACAGTGAATTATTTCTCAGAACATAATTTTTAAGACACTTAACATGTCTTATTGCAACTTTGGATGTATAGGCACTGTTTACATTACAGCTGAGTGAGAGAGATAGATAGATAGATAGATAGATAGATAGAGAGAGAGAGAGAGAGAGAGAGAGAGAGAGAGAGAGAGAGAGAGAGAGAGAGAGAGAGAGAGAGAGAGAGGGAGAGGGAGAAGGAGAAGGAGAGAGAGAGAGAGAAAGAGAGAGAGAGAGAGAGGGAGAGGGAGAGGGAGAAGGAGAGAGAGAGCTGGTAAGAATGACAGAGGGAGGGAGAGAGACAGAGTCAGCAGGGGGGAGAGAGAGAGAGAGCGAGAGAGAGAGAGAGAGAGCGAGAGAGAGAGAGAGAGAGCAAGAGAGAGAGAGAGAGTGCCTGTGTGAACAAACAATCTCCCCTCCCTCCCACACACAGACACAGACACAGACAGAGATATAGACACACACACACACAGACACACAGACGGTGCCGCGTACACACACTTGCACATTCACACACACACACACACACACACAAGGACGGGGCAGTGTACACGCACACACACACACACACACACACACACAGACGGTGCCGCGTACACGCACATGCACGCACACACACACACACACAGATGCAGACGCACACACACACACACACACAGACACACCTCCCTAGGGAAGAGCAGATGTGTTCTAAGAAGGAACAGCTGAATCAGCACCAGGGTCCGACAACAAGACGGACCCCTCGTATCTCGCGGCGTCCCGCGAGAACCGGCCTGAGCCCCTTCACCGTCTGGTTGGATCTGGCACGTGGAAGGATGCTTGTTAGCCCACGGTGACCCCCGACAGAAACTCAGACACCGACACAAGCCCCCCCCCACACAGCGCGACAAAGCCGCCTGAACAGTGCGAACCTTTGCCAGCTGTGCTCCCACTGGACACACAAATTGTGTAGTAACCATGCCGATCAACGCTGAAGTTTGAACGCTATGTCAGAATAACATACTACACCAATTTTATGAACAGTCAAGTACCACACCAATCATAAAATTACCCGGCTGAGTGAACCCACGGTGGGGTACAAAACTTACATACCCATAAATGGGACTACTTTGGACAATTTTTAATTTTATGTAAATAATTTATCATATCACACGACATATCATATCACAGGCCTTACCTTTATTTAAGATGTATCTTATTTTTTAAGGCTTTGTGGAGTCAATGGACGTACCTCCAAAACCACTTTTATGCTTAAGCAGTTTTCAACACTGGACAAAAAATTTTTTTTTTGAAAAAACAAAAACAAATAAATCTAGTTTGACTATACAGTTTCTGTTTTGTTTTTTTGTCCGTTTCCCTAATGCAAACACTGAGTAATGTTGGCCTGCAGACAAATATATTTCCTTTTCCTAAATCTTTATTGAAGATCGAGTCCATCGAACATTATGTTCTGGATCGTAACATCTCCCCTTCCTATTTTCCCACAGGCACAGGACGTTTCCTTTCAATCCTTTCCAATTCAGTTAAATCGGTGTTATCTAAAGGTAGGCGTGTGTCATTTTCCTCATGATCTCCACACTCAAGTCTGATTCTCACACACAACCAGAACACTTTCAGAGAAGTGGAACCAAAAAGCTTCTCATGCTGGTCTTCATTATTGTTTTGTGCGATCAACCTTCTCCCTCTCTTCCTCCTCCTCCTCATCCTCCTCCTCCTCCTCCTGTCTTACATACCCCCGCAGTGTCAGCTGACAATGTTAAGCATCAGCTTCCTGTTCTACAGCTGAAGGTTCACCATGTGCATCCATCCGTCACTACACCACTGCTTTGTGACATCCCCTCAGTGACATCAGCTCTGCTGCATCTTTGTCTCAGCAGAGATCTCATAGCAGGAGGGGGCTCCACCACACATTCAGATACTGTCAACCCCACAGAGGTGTCAAGGTCCTGCGGTCCTATTCCAGGAATCCTGGAGATGAATGGCCATCGGTTTCACAAAACTGAGCGCAGGACCTTGGAATGCACATTGGGAGTAGGGTGCCAAACGGCCATGTGCACAAAAGCATGTAAGCCGAGGTAAAATGCTGTTCAAGCCACCGGGATGCCGACCCAGATTCCCAGTGGTTCACCCTTCGCTCGGGACCTATTACAGCATCAGGCAAGGGCAGGTAATCCAGGGGGCGGCGCTTAGTAAACCCCATGTAGCCACTGACCCAGAACGACTGCGTCCCCGCTGCCTCACGGGCCAACCTGCAATAATTAGGTCATCTGTCCCTAATGTTTTCTGTCTGCGCCTGAGCATTCAAGACTCGCCGGAAAACGGAGTAACAGCAGGACGTCTAGTCCCCCCGCCCCCCGTTACAAACGGGGGAACAGGACTGCAGCGGTTGTTGCTTTGTTTCTTCTGATCAGCAGCCAAATTTGCGGACTGCTGAAATTAGCCCCAATGTTACCGAAGAAGACGAAGGAGAAAAAGACCTATATGCTATTTATGTCTATGTGAACCGTGCCCTCTATCCATCTTATTCCCCCTCCTCCTGTCTCTCTCTAGCACATCTCAAAGCAATTGAACCAACTTTCTTCTACACACACCCACAATGTAAACGTGATTTATGGCATGCTAAACAATCTGGTGTGGATCAGGCTTGTAAATCACTTTCCACATATGCAATTTTTTTTCCCATGAAGATGAGGCAGCATGGAAACCCGCCGAGAAACTGGTTTAGAAGAACCAGTCAGATGCGCGGTAATGGACTCATTGTGAGGGGGGGAGAGCGAAAACAACCCAGAGATATACACAGTGGCCAGTATTTTAGGTACAGCACCACCTTCTACCAGGTCAGACCCCCTTTGGCTCCAGAACAGCATGGATTCTTCGGGGCATGTCAGAAACGTTCCACAGGGATGTCGGTCCACGCTGATGCAACAATAATCACACAGATGCTGCAGATTGGACGGTGGTGATTCTTGCCGTTCTCCTTCGACCTCTCACGTCAACGAGAAGTTTATTGTCTGCCGTAGTATTTTCATGCATTTCACCCGTAGCTTGTCAGTCTTATTTCTTTTCCAAGCAAATTTAGGGTGAACCCTGTCATGCACGAGAAGCCCAGGGGGGCAGCCGTTTCTGAGATACTGTAACCGCCGCGCCTGGCACTGACAATCTTACAATGCTTAAAGACACGTCGGTCACTTAGGCCCATTCTAACTTTCAATCAAACAGCAACCGACTGCCTCAATGCCAGTCTGCCTGCTTTATATAGCAAGTCACGGCCACACGACTCACTGTCTGTAGGAGAGATCGGTTATCTGCGCACGGGGTGGTGTACCTAATAAACGTATATATGTCATATGTATAGCGTATATATGCCACCCACACGTTGCCGGATTGACACCACTGCTGAAGGACTATAAGACCGGAATGACTCCTTAGGATGCTATTTTGCTTTATCCCAGTGTCCACCTGAAAGACGTACATGTGGGGGACTTTGAACTTGGATCCCTCCGCTGTACTTTTTCGTGCCAGTTGCGTAACCATGGCGATGTGGCAGGCCAGGTGCAAAATTACACAATGCCGTTTTTGTGAGGAGATCCAACCATGGGAGAAAACTGGCGACAATTGTCCCAGGACAGCCGGAGCTCTTGTGTGCAATTATAGGTTATTGCACTCTGTTACATGGCTGCCACACCTGGTGCTCTCAAGACCTTAAAACAATTGTTCGTCAATCCCCTCTTCACTTTCACAGCGAAGCCTGCCTTCCGTTTAGTTGCCAAAACTGGTCTGTCAGTCTTTACTTTGATAAGGGTTGGATGGTGACCCGAATGGGAACTGTTTAACACATATGTAAAAACTAAATGTACTGAAGCATTTAATATGCATCTAAAAGTTCTAAAAACATAACCAGTAAAGAGGTTGTATTCCTTAAAAAAATGGAACTTGGCTTACAAACTGTTTGAATGCAAAACTGCGTCTTTATTACAAGTCACCCTGATTAAAGGCATCTGCTTGGCAAATAACAATTAATTCATCTCTATCAGACATTAGGAATTTGGTCTGGCAGAATAACAGAGAGTTTCCAGAGCTTTGAAGATTTTGAGGGAGTTAATTGTGAGACATAATTTAGGTATAAAAGTCTAAACGCGTTCGAAAGAGAACGCAGGATTATATTTTGACTTTTACTTGACTCGTGAATCCTAATGAAAAAAGCGACTACATTTTTAGAAAAGGAGGGAAACACACTGAGCCAAGAGAATTCCACAGGCTGTTTTCCGCTAACCGCTAAGCCAACTGACTGGTGGTTTTTAAGCTCTTGTCATCAGTGCGGTGTTTGTTCTGCACAAACCTTCTTCTTCCCAAAAAGTCACAGCGAGCGGCAACTCCCAAGAGACAGTCCTATTTCAGGGAAAACAAACATGTTGGGTCGCCTCAAACTGATTTACTCCTTGCTAAATATTTGATCTGGAAGGAGTCTGGAGGTCTTCTGTCTTCTTCTCTTCTGGGCTTCTTTGGAGAGATCTTTGAGTCTCGGATAGGGTTCTGCAGCATTGCCCCTCAACTTTGGAATGGACCCATGAGTGTGAGAACACGCAGGCAGATCCGGCTTAGACAATGTCAAAACACTGTGCCCTGAACACTTAAACTTGTTGCACTTATCTTGCATTAATTCAAAGTAATAAAGCCAAATATTTAATGTCTTCATTTGGCACACCAGAAGTAGGCAATGTCCACGCAGGTAGGGCATGAAAACAAAAAAAAACAAAACAACTTTTTACCCAAAAAGCAATTGTTATGTCATAAAGCAAGGTTGTGAAAACAGGGTTCTTCTGTAGTAATACAGCAAGTTAGTGAAAACAGGGTTCTTCTGTAGTAATAAAAAATAAAATAAACCTAACACAGACTAGATAAATACAATATTAGGGTCAAATCATCATTTTTGGATGTGGTTTTTCACATGGATATTTATTACCGTGCTCCATTTCAAGGTCAACATACTTAATGCATTTGTTCACATAAAAGTCAGATGTTCACGAACGGTCTTTTGCTTTGAAAATGGGTAAAACAGCCGGAAACACATCACTCAGCACCCGTGGATGTATAAAAGCGCTATTGTTGGTTCTGCTAAAAGAGGCCGGGCTTCTCACAATGACGCTTGCCTTTGATGGAGACGATGACAAACGATCGGGCTGAAACCACTCCCAGGGGACTGCTCAGGGCAGCTTTGTGATCGCCTCTCCTCCTTCCCTGGCCCGCATGAGAAAGTGCTGCCCCCCCCCAGACATAGATCACTTTCCACACATCGTCTCCAATCAGAGACCTGGGGCTGGGCTGAATACTGCTACTTGGAGAGAGGAGAACTGTGGCTTCCTGCAGCACTGTGGAACAGTGGTTAAACCACCAGACTTGGGGCCTGAAGATGACTGCTTTTGGTGTCTGCTGGCAATGCTGATGAACCTCTCTCAATTTAAGTTAATGATCATGTGTTCTCTGGGCTGAATACCGGGCAGTCAATAATTGTTCATTATCCAGGCGCTGTGGCTTAACTTTACACCCACCAGTGAAGGAATAAGGCACACTTTTTTTTACAGGTTCCGGCATGCTACACCCATGCTACACAGCATGGCTCTAACATACTCGCACCAAACACAAAGCCAAATGTCTCGCCGCTGTTCGGCCTCAGTCTTATGTGCAGTCTAAACAATGAGTGGGGCATGCCTTATCTTAAACTGGGCAGCTTATTCTGTTTTGTTCACGTAGCTTTCATGTTCCATAACGGATGGGGTGAAAAGGACAGTAAGAGTCAAAAAGAGGTGACCTCAGTTTAAATATAATTAGGCCGTAATAGAATGAAGATAGTTGTAAATTCATTAAAGAGGGACATTGTCATTTTTGCTCTACATTGAAGTGTATAGGTACAGTCTGAAGCGGACTGGCGGCCAGAAGAAAAAAAGTCAGCAAATTTTGAACGGTCTAGCTCTGTCAGTCGGCACTGCAGACTGAAAGCCACGGAACAGGGACGACTGAGAGGAGGCCTCAGCGGCCATGGACGTCCCATTGGTCAAGATGCGGTCAGTGCTGGAGCTATCACTGCCCGGGGCAGCATTGTTCCCCTTCCCTGAGGTCGGACCTGTGTGTGTGACCGTGTGTGTGATCGTGTAAGTGTGTGTGTGTGACCGTGCGTGTGATCGTGTGAGTGACCATGTGTGTGTGATCCGTGTGTGTGCGCGTGACCGTGTGGGGCAGGCATGGCTGGGTTCTGCTGGGTTAGTGAGGGAGGGAGACCAGCTGTGCTAGCAGAGCAGTGACAGAGCTCCGGGAGACACACCTGACCCAGCATCTGGTTGTCTTGGCACAGATGGCCCATGTAGGTGCTTAAGTCTTTATGTTGATAACGCCACACACCTTGGCAGCAACCCCCATGCACTCATGGGGTTAGGCACGGGCCGGGGGATGCATTTGATAAGAGAGACTTTGGCTCGGTTTACCTTAGCGTTAAAGGAATGCGGTCAGCTCTAATTTATGTATTCACTTCAAGGTATTGAATATAATGAAATGATCTCCCCAAACACATTTTTCTCTTGACTCATTACACCCTTGCTTTCCTATCAGACACTCACATCTGTGATCTGCAAACTTTGTCGCTCTGAGAGCAGCCCTGCTGTCACTTGGAATGCTAAATGGAAGGCCAAGATAAAAAGCTGTATCAGAAGCAGGTGCGAGATCTACCACATAAAGAATGTCAATTTGGTTCAGTTTAGATATGAGTGTCCACCATGAAGGCCACCTGCTAACCGGTTCATTTTGCAGCCTTGTTTGGTATCACAGTTTTTCAGAGCTACTCCAGACTACCCAGGGGATGGGAAGAAATATATCGCCAACCAGTATATAGCAAATTGTTCTTCTTTCCCTTTGTGATATCTATATATTTATCAACCAGATTATATCTTATATCTAAAAACTTCATTGAGTCAAAATAAAGCTACACATACACCTGATAGTATAATCACTACTAAATAGTGACAATTACAACTCCCAAACCATTGGTCTTCTCTTATTTTAAATAATAAAAATTCATCAGGTTCTATAATTTACTTCACTAAAGTGTGTGTATATATGACAATACCTGAAGAGGAGAAGGTAAACTTTTTTCTGAAGAAAATAATCTTTGTTTCAATCAAAATAGCAACAAGGAGATAAATGTCATCTCATTCCAAAAAAGCATAACTCCAAACGTGAGTCACACAATGGCCTGGGGAATGAGAGGAGACGTTTCTCACACTGAGAACTCTCTGAGTCACGCCGTCTGCCATTCATCTAGAACCTGCCGTCGTGTAAGGTGAAGTGAGACCAGGATGAATAACGAACCTCAATCTCTGCACCTCCGTCGGAACTCCGACGTCACCAGAGAGTCCCCATGACGATGGCTGACCGGGATTAACAATTACCCACAGTGAGAACGTATTGTCAAGCTTGGCAACCAAAGTGCTCTCACCAACGCACACATTCTTTAAACTAGGTCATTCTGTACCAAAACCGGACTTACACAGATACAGACTTCAGCCTTATAGGAGTATTGGTTTGGTTTAGCCAACATTTTTAAACCGCTGAAGTGGAACTGGACAGATTATACAGACCATAAAATAAATTTTTCTTAAATACACGCACATTTTCTGATAAATAAACCTTACTACTAATTGAATGGCAGTATCTATATAAGAACAAACAAAACAGAAGTAGAGGACTAGAAGTACAAAGAAAGGAAAGAGAACACACTACTCTAGAGTTAAGTACTCTCTGTTCACAAGGTTCCAAGTCTTCTGGCTGTCTGCCCAATGATTTCCCTGAGTTCAGGTTGCCTGGCAACCAGTCCCCAGCTATTTGAATTTTTATGCATCACTATGTCCACAGTGATGTCACGGTTGCTATAGTTACTATCGGGCAGAGTAACCTAGACACTTTCAGCATTAACTATCTTTGGTTTTCAATCTCAACCGTTCAACACAACCACAGACACTTTAATGCAGCTAAAAATATATCAGTTATTTAATGCATGATTTTCTCCTGCCATCCCACTTTTTTTTTTAATTTGCAGATTTGCCTACAATGCAATTGAGCAATACGTTATCTTCTTAGTCAGTCAAAAGTTAATGCTTAGACTTGGCACTATATCACTACCACCCCCATTCTCAGCACACATACACCATCACAGACCCAGAGCTCCTGTTCGCTTTGCAACACACAGCTCAGATTATTTCACAACAGTTCAACGCTCTGGGTGATTTTAGTTAAAGAAAATACTCATTACTTAAGGTTTTAGCACAGTGAAATTTTAAGCCAATATGTTATTCCATGCAATGTCACAAAGATGGTGTCACAAAGCATATAAAACCAGAATAGGAAAAGTTAAATCCTGAAGAGTTCAACTCTTCAAAATTTTAGAAAACTGGCGTTATGTCTCTGATCAAGTTGAAATGTATATGTAGGCTAACCAGATCTGAGTATCACTATGACTGTAAGCAAATGACTCAAAAAGGGGAAGATCTGACTGTATGTGTGTGCACGCACCCCAGCCCATTGGCTCAGCAGAACCGCTCTGCTCGCACAATTGGCTCAGCAGAACCGCTCTGCTCGCACCATTGGCTCAGCTGAACCGCTCTTCTTGCACCACTGGCTCAGGGGTCTTTACTGGCTTTACTGTCTCTCCCTAAAAGCCTTCGGAGAGTCCATATCTCCACAGGCAGTCAATAATTATAACTGCACCGTCTACTCTGTGTGAGGATACTTTCTTTCAGTTGCAGTCTTTGCAAATGCTAATAATACGCTCACCCACCCCAGTACAAAGACTAACAGTATGTTTGCCAGAGAATCTAACTTTAGCCGCATCATTTCTCAAAACCTGATGGCAAACATTGCTTCACTTGCTGTGTAATATTACTGAGACACACAGACTTTGTCTTTGAAGCACTACCTGGAGAGACACGATCCTCCGACCATCAAATCGGACCTCGACAGGTGAGGTTTTGAGTATGCTTCCGCCCTGGATTAAACCCAAAAAGAAAAGGAGTTGTCCATGGCACCTCCGCACAGCTCTAAAACTCAAAAAGCCGCCAAGCCGCAGGGGAGTGAATGATGCCAGCGCCCAGTTTATAACATTTCTTGGGGCCAAGCTATTTAAAACTCTCTTGATGTGTCGGACACTGACAGGAGACACTCCACAGGGCCTCTTGTGTTTCTGCAGAAACGCCAGCCAGTTGTGCTAGATCCTGTCCAGTGGAGCCTCAGGGTAGACGTGTCTGTCTGGTAGGTGACCCAGGGTCCTCTGCTCCATCACTGGGCACACCTTCAGTGAGGACACTCAGGCACAGGAGGGCTTGCACTGTTTAAGTGTTGCGTCAAAGAGCAGAACAGCTACGCTAAATTGCCAACTGCTGCACACTGTGTACTGCATAACCTTTCCAAGTTTCACTGTAACGGCACGTGCTTTCGGACATTGTGCATCATAATTTAACAAAGAAAAGGCTATCTGAATACGGCTTCCCTGGAAGGTATCATGGTTTCATGAGGGCCGCTGATTGAAATGCACTTCTCAGCCTGATCCAAGGGGACATGTCAACGCTATACTTGGCACCTTCCTCCAGCGCTTACAGTGCATACTCTTTGTAGTCAGGTTAATGTAATGTTATTGATAAACAGGAAATACCCATTTTCTTTCTTACCGAAAGACAAATACCGTGTCACATTGGTGTAAAAAAGTCTACGCACACACACAGGCGTGCACACAAACACACAGTCCAGTATAAAAATCCAATTTCACGAAGACGGCACCGAGTCCACTCGAGCACAGAAGTAGGTCATGGCTTATTCCAAGCCAGCCGGGGCAGAAGCAACCAAGCAATTTGTCTTCAAAATGTCTGTGTCACCTGTCAATCATCTGCTAATAAATGCCTCCAAAAGACCTGGATTAGTTCCGATTACGCCGTTTCCCCGGAAACTTAACCGGTTCCCGCAAAATACCCGGCGGCGACAGAGGCCTGGGCCGCAGAGACCGCGAGGCTGGCCGGTCGAGTAAATAATGCACTGTGGAGTGAGATCGCCTGGGCCTGTGTCACAGCACATGTGCGTGTGTGTGCACGTGTGCGTGTGTGCACGTGTGCGTGTGTGTGCGCGTGTGTGTGTGCGGGTGTGTGCGGGTGTGTGCGCGCGTGTGTGTGCGTGTGTGCATGTGTGTGTGCGCGTGTGTGTGTGTGTGCGTGCGTGTGTTGCGCATGTGGGTGCGCGTGTGTGTGTGCGTGTGCGCGTGTGGGTGCGAGTGTGTGTGTGCGTGTGTGCATGTACGTGTGCATGTGTGCATGCGCGTGCACGTTTATTTATTTTTATATGTTCCATTAAAAAGAGGTCATGGTGCCCCAACACGCTCCCATAATTTTCAGGCGGCATGGTCCCCGAGAGCGGAGGTGGCAGGTCTGGGGAGAGCAGCTATCCTGACATGAAAAGCCTGAGATGGTAACCGAAGCCGTCGTGTCACAGAGTCGAAGCGCCCGGCTTTGCGCTGAGGCCACAGTCACTGATCACTGGCCAAATTGTATTGAAAGATTATGTCTTGGGTGGAGAGATGTTTGTTTTTTTTCAGCCGCATGAAGCCCTCTGAGATCATTTGTTTGGTACTGTTGGCATGCATTCGCACAAAAGCAGCCTCTGATGCAGAGAAGCTTTGCTGTATCCGTATCAGGCTTGGGCTAGAATTTACAGAAAAAATATTTCAAAACATTATTTTAAGGACAGCTAATATTACTTCAAGACACTACATTATAAGCAACATGCAGCAGGTACGACTAGCTACAGAACAATTTCACACAGCAGGACATTTATCTGAAATGACAACATGGTGTAAAAATGACGATATTATAATATTGACCATTAAGATTAAAATCAAGATCACAGTACAAGACACTACGTTTTTTCTAAGGAACCTGATTGACAATCAAAAAAACGGACTAATGCTGAAACAAATTCCGCAAAATGAATGTGCACAGCAAACACTGGAGAGAGGAGAGTGACAGCCGTTCTGTTTCCTGCTGTTTGATTTAAACGTGATGGAGAAAAAAAGGACTGAAGATCTCAAAAACAGGCTGGCTGCCCTGAGAGCTGCATGCAAAAGGATGTCTTTACAGTCGCCTGTAACCATGCTGCTGTTCAACAGCGATTCCAGGCTGCCTGCAGAGGTCAAAATGAAGACTTTTGGATCTGCACATTTTCAACACGTAGAGAAAGCGGATCCTACGGTTCTTGTGGATTTTCAGCTCAGTTTTTGGCTTGACAAAGTATTCTTCCTAATCCCACGCTTTGGCATTCAATAGCATTGTCATAATAGTGCCTCAAAGGATCAAGTGAAGAATAATATTGTTATTCTTTTCAAGATCTACTGTTCTCTTTAAGAACAATGTTAAATCTGGTGCCAAAGCAATGCTCGTAATGATTGCATCTGGAAACATGCAGGTTTTTGCAGCAGAACCAAGCCTGGGAAAACTCTCAGAAGTTGTGAAGGAGCAACAAGACACCTCTTGGGGTACAGGGAATTGATCAAAATCAAAAAACGAATAATAATCTGGTCCGGCAACCGACCTGAAAATATACCTGGTATTTTCTGTCCAACGTCTTGGTAAAATCAAGACTCGGTCAAGAATGCTGAACATTTCATAAGGTAGCAAAAGGGCAGGTGCGCCCACAAGGAAGACGTCTCCGCTGTACAACACCTGTGTCGATTTGTGCAGAGCAGTAAGAGCTGATGTCATTTGTTTTCGAGCAACACGCAGCAGGTACAGGAAGCTGCCAATAGCCGTATGTAATCTGCGTGTGGTTCACCGTGCGAAAACCAAGCATCCTCTGTGTTGTATTTTTATCAGCTGTTTTTCCTCTCTCGTCAAAATAAAATTTGCGTGGTGGAAAGGCACATACAACCATATCAAGGTCTCCCCGCTGATGTCAACGGTCAGCGGTGACATCGCCGTTTCCAAAAAAGAAAAACCTTTCGCGTAGACCCTGTGCCTTTCAGCCAAGGTGGATTCCCAGCAGCTCCGATGAATACCATTAGCTGGAGACTGGAAATCAAAGCAAGCCTGGGAGATCGGATTGTACCCGGGCTTTGAACCATACCGCTAGCGTTCAGTCAGAGAGCCCTAAAAATACAGCACAGCTCACAAGGAACACATTCCATTGGAATGATGTACAAAAAGCTGTTTGGATGACGCCCCAATTCGCCCGGATTGTTATACTTGCATGGCGTGCAAATATTCGATACAGGCTCCAAGAAATAACATTTATCATTTAATGCATATTCAATGTTATTTTAATGTCACTTTCAGTTTGAAATCAAAGTAAACTATTGAATGTTAAATAACCTTCTTTTTTTTGGTTTGTAGTTCATTTTTCTAAAGCTTATTCAAGTTACCTCAAATAATGAAATAAAGGTGACGGATTTGTGAAGTTATTTTTATTTTTTTTTCTTCTGTTTTTAAACATATTGGTATTCCTGAGATAATATCTTGCAGACTCGACAAGTTATTTTCAACTTTTTAAACAATTTCCGGTATTGTCTATTGCAGTGTGATAAACATCAAATGACCTGAGAAACAAATGTAGGGCATCTCAACAGACTTATTTTCACACAATGTGAAGTGGGACTTTCATTTTATGATAAAGGAAAGATCACAACCAACCCCCTGGCCCCTCACCCCCTGGAACAAACAGCTATTTTCTGAAATTAGTCTTCAATCACCTCGCAGCATGTGTAAAAATAGCCTCTATTCAGGTACCAAAAAGGCGTGCAGTAAACAGATAGAAAACTGAAGAAATACCTAGGCGGTATGATATGGAGGGTGGGGAAACAGTGATATCGCCCCTGTTTGTGTTAGGCACAGTTAATAAGTAACAAGTCCCTTATGTCACTTTCCTCCGACCATCTTGGGTATAAATCGATGTTTTCCTTTTATAGTCATAAACATAACATTAATTTCTCATTCACAGTGCATAAAGAAAACTAACCAACTCCGCCCCCTTCCTTATTTACCTTGCTTTCGGCCACAGCTGGTTATTGTGCTCAGAGTGAATGGTGACACTATGAGTGGTCTGAGTGGTTCTTTTTATAGAAACTATTTAACTGCCTTACGAGAAATTCAAAATCTAGCATTACACGCTACCGGGGGAAAGGAAGATACTGTTCATTTAGTTTTCATAGAGTTTGTTCCCTGTGCAGTTTGGCAGCTGCCTACAATGGCAACCATAGTACGCATATAAAGAGAAGCTTCTGGCGGCTTTGAAACAACAGCAGCAGCAGCTCTCTCTCTCTCTCTCATGTGTTGGCTTTGAAGAAGGGTTCACTGCCAGCTAGTCTGTGCTAGCATGGGCTAGCATGCAGGTTTCTGCGTGATTGATCTTACCCATTGGAAAAGGACGGACTCTGGTGGCGTCGCTTGGATCTGGTAACAATGCATTCCTGTGCGACTACAGCTGGGGAGGACAGGTAATAGTCTCTGGGGATCACCTGAGAGCTTCCCCCCCCCCGTCTGTTTTCCTTTGGGTTCCAGGCCTACGCCACACCCCATAAAATCCACCTGTTACGCACTAATTATCCCATATGCTTCAGGTGGGCATACGGAAACCACTGTCCATTAAATTTGGCAATTGGACAACGCCTGCTTGAGTAGGAAAGCTATCACAGAGAGAACCATCTCTGGCCCCACCACCATTCGCTCTCCATCATGTGCTATCCTCAGACACATCCAGACTGTCCAGTCGTCAAGGACTTTTTCAGAAGACACGCAGATCTGAATACCGTTCCTTTCTCTCTAACTCTCTCCTTGACCCAGTCTCAATACCAGCCACTGTTGTGTCTCATGCTCCAGCTTGAACCACTCACTAGCCAACACTCCTGAAAACAAGAACGACCTGTAGAAGTTTCCAAGTCTGCTTCCTGACTGGATGACACGGAGAGTCAGGCAGTAAGTCATTGCATATCGATGAATAGGGAGAGATCTTTGACCAGGCTCACTGGGACATTATTGCAGATTCTAATCTGTTTCCATCGACCCCTGGCTTGAGTTGGATATTTTCCTCTGTGGCCGGTTTGACTGCGTGAAGGCCTTTAAATTGCACAAGAGGAAATGCCAATGGAAGCCTGCAGGAGTAACAGTCCTGTCCTGTTGAGAAGACACGGTTTAAAAAAATATTGCACATTTCATAGACACAGCAAGTCTTTTAATGTTTGAGTTCTTCTGAGTTACAAATGCTAAAGACATAACAGCGCAATACAGTGCCATTACTTAGCTGTTGTTTTTTTCAAGCCGACAGTGGGGAGTGAACTCAAATTACCAAGAAACTCTGTTTTTTTTTTTTTTTGTGGCCACTTGTTTTCTACAGTTATTAATGGCCTCAATAAACTGAAGCACCTATTTGTGTAAGATACCAGCTGCTCTTCCTGATGGCCACAGAGCAAAGCCGCTTTCCGGGCAGAAGGAAAAACACAGATGTTTAACTGTCCAGATTAAGACACTCAAAAAACAACGAAAAAGACAAACAGCGTGTTTCTATCCCCCCCCCCCTTCCCCCTCAGAACAGGGTTCGAACAGGATAATACACCACCAGTTGTCAGATTAATCCTGTATTCCAGTGTAGTAATCTGTATACTCCTATCCAAACTCTACAGCATAGCAGCCGCTGGTTATAACCCTATCATCAGCTCCTTTAATCCGCGAAGTACAAAACTGCCCCAGAAAAGCCCGGAAAAGCCCGGAAAACCGAAAGGGAATGAAGATGGGCATGTTGTCTTTTCAAGCGGTTTCACTGCGATGCGTGTTCCGACATTTACCAACACACCGATTGTGTTTGACCATTCATACAGCCCATGGACATTAACAGACCATGGAACGTAAGCAAACATCTGGGACGTAAAATAAAAGTCCTCGTTACTCATTATAAAACGGTAACGGGAGATTTGGTGGGTTTCGGTATAGCGTCTCTGCCGTACACTCCAGAGTGCACCGACGGTGGGCTCAATCGTCACAATGTCATTACCCATAAGCCGCGGGTCTGGTTATGGTATATCACGGGAGGCTGGAGTCATTCAAGACAACTTGTCCGAGATGTGGCCTTAATAGGGAACTGTGTGGCCGATCATATGTGCTGATGACGTTAGTTAGTAAATGGATGAATGTGTGACATTAGCGAGTGGAGATATTAGATATCCGTGCCTCCAAGGTCCACATAGTCCTAACGACAACCCTCTTTCATTTAAATTCCCCTTTATCTCCTTTTCCCTGTTTGCCAAATCGTTGCATGGAGGGGTTAACATCAACAAGTCCAAACGATGGCCACGGCAGGGTTTATATTCATGAAAAAAATCCTTGCTAAGTGGCCTGCGTGGAAATGGTAACTGCAAGGCTGTAAATATCCTATAAAACAAATAATCAACGTACCATATGGGAAAATTTAACTACATTTTCTTTTTTAGTTCCCAAGGGATAAAACAATGACATAGAAAGCTGTTATGCACTTCAGCCAAAAACAGATCATCTGTCTAGATCAGTGCCTCTGAAGAGGATAATCCTCTCAGCTCGCTGTGTACAGTACAATGAGATCCTGTCTGCAGCTTTACCGTGCAGCACAGAGAGGCAGGTGGAGGTAGAGTAACAGGAAAAGTCACTCCGTGTCAGCTGCCCCAGTGCCAAACCTAAAGCTGCGGTGAGGGCAAGAAGAGCAACAACCCCTAAGCCCTGTTATCAAGAAAAGACAGCAGACCTCCGGACCTAATTCTGAGCGAGCCGGTTGTCGTGACGTGGTTGCGTTGCCTCTACAGGCGGAAAGCGGTAGGCCACCAGGGTAACTTAATCAAAAGTTTACCTTGCAAGTGGTCAGAGGCTTTCCTGAAAAACAAACTGAAGTCAGTGTGCTACCAGCTGGCAGGCTTAGTAACCCCAGCATGAGCTGTTATGGGCTAGAATGTGATAATTACATTTGGATGAAAATGTATATATTGATTAAAGAATACAATACAGAATACCATTGACCGTACACATGGAGAATGGATATTAATTTCGACATTAATATCGGTATAAAAGTAGTCAGACCACTGATAAAAGAATACTGTACACAAACACAAATTGTTACATAAATAACTAGTCAACTAGTTTCTATTTGCTTCGAATGAGATTTTTCCCCAGATACTCAAAGTCAACACACAGTCTGCTTTTTAACGACAAGTGAAACCAATACCAAGTATCATAACTTGATAGACCAAGTTACATCTATACGCTTATATCAATAGCAATATCCGTGTCATTATTTATTTGAACAGGTCTGCAAAGCGGCCAGACTGACGTGTGAGCTGGCAGTCGTCAGGGGAGATTGTTTAACCACTTCTAACTTGTGTGTGCACCCAGCGACGATTGAGCCCCAGTCAGAGAGACTTGCAGCACAGGGCCGCGGATGCCAGGCGCCGCCGGTTCCGGAGTCTGGCACCGGCAGTGTGCCCTGCAGACTCAGCACCTATCTGCCTCTCCCCTGTCTTCCCTGCTTTCACTTCTGCTGGGGACTCACTGCTCTTTCCCCTGTGCAACACGGGAGCAGGGCCAGAGGTGGGGAGAGGGGTCGCGCTCTGGTCATCCGCTCCCGGATCCAGTGACTGGAGAGGAACCTGATCTGGAACGCGAGGGCCTGCCTCTTGTCTGGCTGGGCGGATGTATCACATGCTGACCCATGTGAGGCCGCGGCGGTCGCCTGGGAGGAGCGTTCAGTGCTCCGCAGAGCACCCGCCTTGCTGCCCCCGCTCCGCTGGCTCACGCGCTGGTGTCGCGGAGGGCCGGTCCTCCCAACCCCCTCATCCACCGCTGCGCCTGGGGCTTGTGTTTGCCTGGGAGGGGAGGGGAGGGGAAGACCATCCCTGGAGCTGACCCGCTGCTTCCCTCTGGCAGGAAGCCCGGACAACAGAACCAGTCCCACCCCTCCCCCAGCCTGGCCCCTCCGCTCCGCAGGGCAGCTGGCAAAACACAAAAGTGAGAGGCGTGCAACTGGTGAGATAAAGTTGGGAAAGTCTTGCTATTGAAGCCGCAGCACAATAAACACAGACCATGACAGTGCTCATTTGAAACGTGCGTTCAATTAAGTGCAGCCTCACTGCTGAATGCAGAGCTTCTCCCCTCTCCTGTACAGGCTTGTCACTGGAGCAAAGAGAGAACAGGCGTTTCCTCCCCCCTAGGTCGGAGATGCAAATGAACATCCACGGAAGAACATTACGAAAGAACAAAAGGTGGCGTTTCTTCCACTGGTGCCGTGCATGCATTACTTCAGTCCAAATATTTTTCTCTACAAGATAGTCCACGCCCAGCCAGCAACAGCAGTGGGAAGTTCTGCCATGAAGCTCCACAACAAAAACTAAATCAGATCATTGTGCTTTCACACCGTGCCGTTATATATACTTAGAAATAATAAGTGGTTGCTTATCTAGAAGTTTGAAGCACTGGTGCTCACTTTGTAATTCCAAAAAGAACCTAGCTGTTAATATAGCTGAACCTAACCTAGCATTAATATCTAAAATATATATTCAAGTAAATACTTACGTGTCTGAATAGTTCTATCTCCCCCTAAAAAATATAAACTTAGAGGGAAAGAAATAGCTCAGCTCACAGTGCTGCGGCGTGCCTGAGGAGCAGGAGAAAACAGCAGGTAAATATTAAGAGCCATGCGCGAACGCTAAGCTGCTCAATAAGCACTCCACGCAGTGGCTGGAGAGAAGTCGGCGCCCCTGTCCGTTCCCATGGTGAGGAACAGGTGAGCAGACGGACCCAGGAGCACGGCAGGAACATGTGACAGGGGAGGCAGGGGGGAGGGGGAGGGGGGGTGTCTGCTGGCAGTTAGGCTGCGAGTTCAGCGGGAACAGGGACATCTCGTCTGTCAGCATGAACTGTTTGTGCAGCACAGCTCTGATCCTTCCTAGGTGGTCGCGTGCATGGCAGGATCCCACAAAACCTTGATCACAGGGGCAAATCAACCCATGATGGACCAATGAATCAGCTGATCCAGTGGCCGAGCAAACAAAAAAAGAGTGCACTGCTGTTTCACAGGAACCGGGAGGTTACGGGTTCTGTCCCGGCCGTGGGTTAATACTTCTTTTCCTTCTGATCCGCGCAGTTTTGCTCTGAAAGGCTAATTATGATCTGAAATAATTAGGAGTGCAGAAGGCTGTTATTGCACGGAAATGATAATTCAGAGACAAGCTGAGTTTAGACAATTAACGGGGGAAATTAATAAATGATGGCTGATGAATAATTGTCAATATCTGATTCATTTAGTTCTTCCATTAATTTGTAAATGCGAAAAAATCCCCAATCCTCTTTAATTAACATTGTGTTTTGCCTATAAATTTGTAGTCCATAGTATGATTTTTTACAGAGAGCTTAATGTTGATTTTCAAAGATAATGGTTTCCAGTAATTTATTATACTACATAAATGAAGCTGTATAGAGCCTTTACAAACCCAGAACTTATAAAAACCGACCATATAAAAATCCAAAATGGCTTATACTCCTCGAAAAATGCTGTTTGAACGTTCCCCATTGTCATGATTGGTGGTGACATCCATGAGTCAGGTCAAGTGGCGAAAGCACACTTGGCCTCCGTAACTCGGATTGGAACAAACTGGAACTTCCCGTCAGCCCAGCACCTGGCTAAAACAGACTGACAAAAAACTCACAAGATCATCTAGATCAAATCTAAATTGGCCGTTTCAGAAAACATGTCAGGGCGAAAAACAGAAGCCCCAACCCGTCTTGTGCGTTTTATCAATCGTTCCTATTCTTTTTTGTTTATTTATTTTTTTGTTTGCATTTGCATCCAGATATGCCACGCTCTCATTTCTCGTGTCAAACTGTACACAACCGGTGAAAAGTCGCAAGCAGTGTAGCCCCAGGGGCACATTAATAACTAAATACACCACGGACTAGAATTTCAAATGCCTGTGCCCTCAGGAAATCCCTCGAGATCCTCAGAGGGTCACTTGAGAATTCCCCTCTCGCTTGCTAGGGTACAATGTCAAACTCTCTTTAAAGCCCAGAGCCTATTATTACACCATGACATGCACACGTTTAACATCAGATTGAAGAGCCTGGGGGTATTTACATTTATTATGGTAATAAGAAACATATTATATTTGTGTTTGTTGAGTGAGAGCTTGCTGAACTACTTGTAATTAGCGATTTCGCTAATATATTCAGTACAGCGACAAGAATAAAAAGGCACGTTAATTGATGGGTGTTTTCAAACTTCATAGCCTCCCATAGTAGATTAGGCAGTCCTTTCAGACACAGAAAGTCCCCAGAGATCTTTGCTTTAAGGATCTTTGCTCATCTTTAAGGATCTTTTGCCCCTGGCTCATAGGTTCTTTGAGCTACGCTGATGAGTTCCATGTCAGGGTGCACTCACGCACGATCACTTTGAAAGTGAACGTGGTCACATCCCGGAACAACAGGTTGCTCAATGCGAGCCCATTTCATCCCAGCCCTTGCCTGTTGCGTCAGGGTCCCTCTCTTACTCTCAGCGAGGTTTGCTTGCGCGTGGCTGCACTAGGCTGGCGGTGGGGAGAGTGAATTAGGTGAGAATTACCTGATTTTGCCTTTCGCGGTCAACTCTGAGGCACGCAGAGTAGCTGACTCACTTTTCATGGTTATCTTTCTCAACAGGTTTATCTACCATCTCTCTGGAGGCATCACGAAATCTGAGACAATCCTGGCAGCGGGACATCGCCAGCGGCCACAATGACCAAGTTGTGACACCGGTTCCCCAGAAATCAATTTATTTTATCTCCAACCCATGTATCCTGCTACTCTTTAATTCATGCAAACAAGCCAGAACAACAAACACATAAACACATAAACATAAGCTCATTTGCATGCCCAGGTCCTCTGCAGGCTTTGCAACCCTCTGCGATTTTCCTATTTGCAGATCAAAAAACAGTCGGGACAGAGTTCCTGTGTATCCCCATCTGCCTAGAGCTCTATAAATAGCTCCAGTCAGACATTCTTTCTTCTCTACCAACGGTGTTCAGCAGTGCAGGATATTAATATCGGTACAGTAGAACCAAAGCGTTAAAAAATGACAGTCTCAAGATGCTGCCTGCAGGTTTGTCTTATGCTGCACACAGGCTCGGGGCCATCTAAAGGCCGCTCACCCGTATTTCTGCTGATGACTGAACAGTCCTCGACTGCAGCTATTGGATTACAACCCCCGTCCTGTCACTTTCCAGTTCCTCTTCATCCTCAAACACTCGACGGGGGCGTAAACGCGGAGAGCAGTCGCTGCAGACGATTTGACGGGTGTGACGGGAAGGTTCAGGAATGGAGACCTTTTAGAGGCTTACCCAAATATTGGCGTCTAAGTTGCCCGCCTCACGGGTGTGTCATATGATAATGACAGTTATGCAATTTATTTTCACGCTTGTGTAGAACGAATTGCTAATTTCTCATTAAAATCAAAAAGTCTGATTGACTTAATCAATCAATAAACAGATAATAAGGCACACGTCTAAAAACATACATGTTTTTCTCTTTCCTTTGAGATTGTAGCTCTTAAAATGTGTTTTGCAGAAGTTGACTCTTTTTAGGGACCTCGGCTGCCTTTACCAGTAGCATATTTAAGCGACAGGGAGATAAAGAACTTTGTTGACTTGCCCAAGATCAAACAGTCTGGAGAAACTGGGCTGGACACCAACCCAACACCTTCAGACTGTGAGAGCAGTAGTTCCCAAGCCTTCAATTCTGCGGCGATGCAATTGTTTTCGCTTCTATGTGCACGCAAAGCAAAGCAAAACTTCTCTATGGCAGAAAAACTCTAGATCAGGATCAACATGATTTTATTGTGGCTGCCAAGCTACAAGACTCGGTGCAAAGCCGGCTGTCAGGACGTCATACACAAATATCTTTACAGCAAAAGTGACAACATAAAGGTTCTCCTAAGGTCATGGTGAACCACTCAGTTTACAAACCACCCCCCACACCATCCTACTTTTTCTTGTTTAGTCTCTGACATCTGACCTTTGACCTCAGTAATTTGGTGATCGCCTAAACTGAAGGGGAGGGGCAAAAAGAACAGAGAAATTGAGAAGCCGCAGGGAAGCAGTTATTGGAAGGCTGCCATTTGAGGTAAGCCTGATTGTAGACCTTTGAACCAGCAGGGGGATGTTTCAGTCTGGTTCAAGCAGTCAGGTTCACAAAAACCAAAATAATTTAGCAGGGGGAAAAAAAAAAAAAAAGAAAAAAAAAACTGCAAAGAAGTTTGATTTGGAATTACTCTCATAGTTTCTACGATTTTATTAAAATGGGCATGGTTGGTTAATATAATAATTGTATTATTATCTATCAAGGTCCCATCACTGCTGATTGTTGTTTCAGGAACAATCATTGGTCGGGCCAAGTCAAGGCCAGTTTAATTCCTGATTTCAGTCAGCAATTGAATAAATAATAATAACAGCAGCATATAGTCAGGGTCCAGTTAATAAACCTAGCGTTTCAAGTATAAAGGAGTTGTTATCTAATGTTCAGGTACTTAACTTATTCTCAAAGTCTTACTTAAGTCTTGTTTCGACTGCATTGGCGTACAGCCTACATTGTATAAACTGTGACTCCCTTCCCACACCCCGCCCGGAGGGCTGCCAGCAGTACACAAGAGGATACCAGGGCAGTCAAGCGCAGGAGTCACACCATTTCTTCAATCGAGTAGAATAATATGTGCAAACTGCCTGGTCTGCGGTTTTGAAGGACGGGGCAGAGTTAATATTGCAAGCAGCCAACCAGCTTGTCTTTCGCTGAACACAATGCACTTTATAACCAATTACATGCACATTAAGAACAAAAAAAAGTGAGTTATTTAGCACTCCTCGCATCAAAGACCAACACCCTTTGATCCACTCCAAAGTCACAGGCGCAACCCATTCCTTCTGATTATCGCTGTATTAAGTATGGGGGGAAAAAACTGGTCATAAAGGCCAGCATAAAGTATGCAAGCCAGTGGGGCATAAAAAAATATTTATCCCCCCCTTTTTTCCCCATCAGTTTCACAATGTAGCCCCTATTATTGGCTTATTAATCAGGTATATTCTGAACAATATTACTGATATATTTTAATTAAGTCACCGCATGACTGCAGACATTTAAAAGCAATTATTATTTTTTTTGTATGAAGTCATTAACAGCATGGAAGAGTTTTCAAATCAGCAGAAAATGGAAATGCCTCGGGTCGGGGTAAACATCCCAGCATTCGGACCGGGAATGGTACGCACTGCATTTAAACTGTGTGAGGTCTCTGAGCTTTACCTCGGCACTGGGCCCAGATGACTTTGGTCTATTCCCAATTGAGCACAGTCCATAAGCTGTTGATAGTCACATGGAAGCATTTTGCTCACTTTCATTGGCACACCATCAGTCATTTTTCCAGGAGCAGGTGAAAATATTTGCATAGTCAATCATCCATGCTATAGTGTGTGATGTTTCCTTGTCTAACCACTCAGAGGTAACATCTAAAAAGTACTGACCTGCAGAACATGACTTTTGATATTGAAGGAAAAGTGTAATGTAACTAGTTATTAGATAATGTAAATACACCTACATTAGTTGTAGTGGTAGTAGCAGCAGTAACAGCAGTAGCAGCAGCAGCAGTATCAGTAGCAGTAACAGCAGTAGCAGCAGCAGCAGTATCAGTAGCAGTAACAGTAGCAGCAACACCAGCAGCAGCAGTAACACCAGCAGCAGCAACAGCAGCAGTAACAGCAGCAGCAGCAGCAGCAGTAACAGCAGCAGTAACAGCAGCAGTAACACCAGCAGCAGTAACAGCAGCAGCAGCAGCAGCAGTAACAGCAGCAGTAACAGCAGCAGTAGCA
>JAOYSI010045633.1:0-27087 GCA_025775065.1 Hiodon alosoides | reverse complement strand
CCCCCCCCCCCCCCCCCCCCCCCCCCCCCCCCCCCCCCCCCCCCCCCCCCCCCCCCCCCCGCAGGTCACATGACAGTTTGACAGTTTGAATAGACTCTGGACACCTGTTGATGATACGCTGTGTGTTCTGTCTGCCACCCACCTAAACCCGCCCCCACGGCTGGGTTCCTTCCCACTCAGGGGTCAACAAGAAATGAGAGCTAAAAATCGAGAAGTTCTACTCAACGTGACTTACGGTGTTCTTCTCTTCTTTCATCATTGGATCTTAAAAGTTTTGGTCTGGAGAACCAAAAGAGACGTCTGTGCTCAGTTAATTATTAATTCATTAATAATAATTTTTACACATAAGGTACTGTTGCTGAACAACAGAGTAAGATAATAAAAAATTGATCCTGAATTGGAGATTCATTAATTTAGACTGAAATTGCATGTAAATCCAATATAAGAAATTCTGTACTTCTTTAGTGAAGTAAATATGTTAATGCTTAAAATTTTTTTCAGTGTGTGTTTTCAAAAACCACTTACCTATTGTAGATGCGGCAAAATTTTCACCTCAAACATACATTGTTTTGGGATACCGCCAGTCTTTATTGGAAGCTGCTTTTTAAAAGAGCTAAGATGACAACACTGAAACCACAGGCCTGTAAAGTTGACCTCTGTGGTTGCAGCTTTCAACCTGGTTTCAGTGCTTGGGTAACAGTTTCCACTACATCTGCAGGCCTTGGCTCAGCCGCACGTGGGGTAATCGCTGCAGAGTTACAAAGGCCAGGGAGGGGAGCGGGGGGTTGGGGGTGGATTTGGGCGTTGGGAGGCCGATGTGTCCATAAATGGAAACAAAACAAGGCAAACTGAAGGTGCTTTAACCAACACCAGAGGACAACACTGCTTTATTAATTTCCTTGCAGCTGTCCTCATTGGGGCTAAATAAAAGTCAGTATGTTTGCATGCGATACAGTAGGCCATATTTTAAATTTTCTATAGTGTTTCGTGTGAGCTATAAAAAAAAAAGTGTTTAATTAATGTAATTCTTAAAGTCATTTGTAGTTGGAAAATTAATGTCAAAATATTGCTAAGTATGTTGATTCTATGTAGCATACAGAGGCCAAGAAATTGAGAGCAGTCTTGGGTTTGTGATTACTTAACATTTAGCTGCCCAACCTAAACCTTATAATTTTATTTTGCTGTGTACTTCGTGGGAACTAAACAAAAATATTCGCAGAACAACATGGACATTTACTCTCTCAATTAGAAACTACCGATCATCAGAAGAGAAAAGCAAATTAACGGGCTAAGGTGTAAGATAGAGATAGTAATCTGCCTTTATAGTCAGCTTTCAGCATAAATGGTTTCCTCTTGTTGTTTCAGCCAGTGAGCCTGTGAGATTGCTAAAGGTCGATGCTCACACAAGCCTCTCTCTCTCTCTCTCTCTCTCTCTCTCTCTCTCTCTCTCTCTCTCTCATTTCCTCTAGTACGGCCTATTTTAGGGATCTCCTGTTTTCGTCGCTAGACAATATCAATTCTGATAGGTGCTATTTAGTTTTGCACCTCCTTAGTCTGGAGGCAATGTTGTGATAGTAATCAGATTAATCAGATCACATTAAATATTAATTCTTTAGTTAGCAATACAGTGCAGGCCCTGAAATCTGGGTTTAGGAGTCATCTGAATAAATGATGTTGATGTATCTATAGGTTTGGCATTTTTTGTAGGTACGTGAGACCTCCTTGACTCTTGTTTTCCGTGACAGGTACAAAGTTTGGGGGTCAGATATTAGTGTTATTAATGTTATCATAGACTGTCAGAGGTGAGCGTGTCACACTGCCCTCACCGTTAACTTAGCATGTCCCGCCCGTCTCACGTCTGCCACTGCCTGATTTGCTACTCGAAGATTTCACCTCGGTGGTTGTTATGCACATCGGTGGTTGTTATGCACATCGGTGCCCTCCCTTAGCAGAGAGGCCTGTCACGTCCGTGTTGGTACGTCACATCACACTTTGGCATGTCTTATCCAGGCCAGCATTGCACAAGCCAATCCCACCCCTCACACCAGTGTGGCGAACGTCAATGCGGCGGCATTGCCGATTTAGCTAAAGAATCTTGGCCTCAGGCTGAGCATGGAATGTGCCAATTTATTAATCTGTTTTTTTACCTTAGACCACCCCGGTCACAGGCATGCATAGTTCAATAGATTCCTCTTGACTGAGGGGAAGCTTTCAGAAACGCTTTTGACAAGAAAAGAAAGTTATTGATCAAAGGTTGATTCAGCTAAGACTCCTTTAAGACAAAGCCGTTGAAACATGAGCGAAGATGAGGCACGGGGATCTGGTTGATGTCAGTTGTCTTCCTGGCTTTTGTATCAGCCAAGAAAAAAAGCTCTTGTCTGCCCAGACCTGAAAGGACAGCGATCGGACTATATCCATAGAAGGCCAGAAATGGCTGAGGGGCTGGAAGACAGGGTTTATGTAATGCAATTTGCACGTCGCCCTGCTTCTCCCACATACAGCTCACAGTGAATGCGTCAGCTTGCTTGTGAATGCCAGCACTCTTTCTTTGGATTCCTCTGTTGACCATGCGAACTGCTAGGATACCAAAGTACCGTTTGGCGCGGCTGCTCGAATGTGGGCCATGGGCGAGCGTGGACTCGTTCAGGTGCTGTAGCTCACGCCCAGGTACATTAAAACCCAGAACATTTTATAGAAGGTCACAGTCACGTTTCCGCAGGTTTGGACGTGCTCAGGGCAAATTCATGAGAAGACATTGACTGCGTCTGCCCACCTTAGCATTTGCAGGTCGTAGCATCAGATTTTTTTATAGCAGGCATAGTTTTTCATTCAATAAATTTGAGGATTAAAGTGTCAAACAAACAGTTTTGCCGAGGCCTATGCCAACAGAGAACTTCCAGAGAAGTTCTTCACAGAAAAATTCCTCCGTATTCGTCATGCATGTAAATAGGGAGAAGTGCTCGTGGCTTCACTGGCTTGGTTTGCAGTCGTCGAAATGAGACGGACAGAAAGTCACCGGGGACCATTGCTGGATGGGTGTCCTTTGTGACTGACACGTCGTCCGCACCCGTGTACAGTTGAGTGTACTTTACTGGCACGAACTCTCTGTTTGAACAGCGGTGGCCCATGTTCACAACAATATCCAATTACTTTCTTTAGGTTAGAATGCAGTTTTCAGTTTCTCTGGGGAAGGAGGGGGAGTATTTTATGGGGACTGATAGGGAACTGAGAATTAGTCACACTTTCTGACAGTGAGTGTGCAGTGATGTGTAAGACTGTGTATGTGTGTGCGTGTGTGTGTGTGTGTGTGTGTGTAAGACTGTGTGAGAGTAATATATTTTTTTTAAGTCGCACTGAGTGACAGAGTGACTTTTCTTTGTGAAAGCAGTATATTCAGTGTGTGTGTATGTGAGCTTATGTAGGTGGTATGTGTTTGGGTTGGTCCTTATCTCTCTCTCTGTGTGGGCGAGGGTTCCACTCACAAGCCGTACTGCAGTGAAAGGTCTGGAAGACGTTTGTGTTGACATTTCATTCTCCACCTTCCTCTAATACGATTAGCCCGTGACAGTCAGATCTATGAAATTGATTAATAAACAAACACCCGAAAAGTCACACGATTATTTAAAATAATTTTTTTTCTGCTTGGTAAATGGATGAGAAAATGCACACATCGGGGAAATATCATCTGCAATGCACACATATTCATTGTTGTCTGGATTGCTTTTGTCAGAAATATCATGTCTTTTAACAATTTTAATACAGCAATAAAGCCCTGTCGGGTGCCACAAGACTCCGGTCTTGTTGCCTAGTGACAACCGCTGAGAGTAGCGTTAAGTTAGCCTTTCCGCTTATTCAGAACACTGACCTAGATGAAGCAATGCTGTGGAAGTTAAGTGCGATTTGGTTAAAGGAGGGGGATAGTCCTGTGCCAGGGCAGGTCCTGTTAATAAGCGCCCTCGTGTATTTGATTGGGAGGCTTATCAAATAGACCTTCCCGTTTATTGGTATTGGAGTGGAGTAGTTTGATATTCCATCTAAAAGAGTCCAGAGAGTTAAAAGTGTGGAAACAGTGAACTGCACTTCAGTGTAAATCTCAGAGTATATGCTGCAGCTGTTATTTGTTTTATTTATACATTTTTATGAGATGCAATAATGTTCTACCTTTATTGGGATTAAGTGTTCGCTTTTTTAAAACGAAATGAAGGTCTTTCCTTGACTGAACGTGACTGAAATGGGTCAAAATGAACTTGAACACAGGTGGATAAAACTGGGCGGGAGAGGAACAATGGGTGACCAGACATCTGGATTTATCAACAGTGTATTCCTGGCATCGCACTGGTGATGACCGAGCGCATGGCGACCTGGGAATCTCAGCGGCCTTGCTGTAGTTAAGAAGGCACCCAGATTTCATGGGGGAAATGGGTGTGGAGTCAATTTCCCGGTCATTAATCTGGTGCAAATTTGTTGTGCACACAAAGCAATCGTCCGTATAAAAGGCCTTGAGTGGCAACGCCTAATACAGACGGCAACCGAAATATCGCAACAGCGGGCTACAAAGACGATAAGTTCACAAGATTGGTGGACCAATCAATGATGGGTGTTTTCAGAGCTCTAAACATTGTTATAGGAGTGAGGTTATCCAGTGGCCTAACAGGGAGAACACACAGTCATTTTCCTGTTTGTGTTGCGTACTCCAAAGAGAGTACGCAACACAAACTATCGGTCCGTTTGATGGTGGTTTTGAGTGAGAATCACAGGGAAGCCATGGTATCCACTCTAGGCCACTGTGGCTAGCCCTGAATCTCTCTTCCCCAGACCCTGCCCTGACGGTTTTTTGTACCAACCAAGGTGTCCTCATTTGGTGCTGTTAATTCAATATCGTGTCAGGATTTAACGCTGTAAAAGTATTTGTAATAAAGAGCAAAGAGTTGTTGAATATGTGTATTTACCAATTCAAGATGAAGTAAAGAAGATTAAGTTATTTTGAATGATTTGGTTGTCCTTAAATTGGTAGAACAACATTCAGTGGTAATTTAACTGATCAGGCTAGGAAAATCTAATTACACAGACAATTATTCCCCATTAACTTGAGTATGCATTTAGAATTTTTATGAATAATATAAAAGCATAGAAGAGTTCTGAACGTTTTTCTTTTACTCTTGTATAGCAGTGACAAAAGGAAAAAAAACAAAAGGATATCATATTGTTGTGAAATGTTTTGTCAACCTCAGTTGAGTGGTTTATCATGCACACATGGTCTGACGCACAGGATTTTGGCATTTAAAAAATCCAATAGTGCATGGCTATGTCGTTTTTTAGTTCATTAATTTAGTGCCATGCACTGAAAAATCACACGAGTTGCTTAGTGACAGGTGAACGGCGTGTTTAGTTTGGAAGGGAAAAGTGAGATGTCCGCTCTCCTTTCTTGCCAAGCGTTAAAAGCAATACTGACCTCAGAATCTGCGCCTACGGGCAACTTCCACCGAAGTGATAAACCTGGTTTGGCATCTAGCTCCCTGCAATGATGCAATCCGAGTCAGTACCATCCTGGAAGAAACCAAAAGGGACCGCATGAGTACCGAAATTAGTGGGGGAGGTCTGCTGAAAAGAGCTCAGCGTGTCCCGTTGTGGGGCCGCAGACATGAACCACCATGCGGGATGGGGCGACACCACGTAACGCAGCGAGAAAACAAATACTCTGGTCTATGACAAGCGAATTCCCGCTGCCGAACCCACTGAAGTTTACCGTTTACGGTTGTGCTGTGCGTCTGCAGTCTTAGCGCTCTGCCGAGTGTGAAATAAAACTAGCCGCGACATTCTACTCAGATTCGACAATGGAAAAACACGTCAGTTGTGGTCGAACCAAAAGCAAAGGCTGACAGTCGTAGGAATTTAATGTTAAATCTATGATGGTGTCAGAAGCGGGTCAGCGTAAGAGTTTAGTGAGTTTTATGTTTTTGCCTTTTCACGACATGAAATTGCAGAGCAAAAGGTGTGCACTTGCTTGGCCAAACAGAGAACCAGCTCAGCCAGTGGGCCTGGGGTGTGTGGTTGAAAGAGGAAGCTAGAGAGTCTTATTGTCACAAAACAGTTTTACTCTCTGCCTCGGAGCCTTCACTGACCTGGGACCTTGTCTTGTCATTGTTCCCTACTACCACAGAACCGGTCTTGGAACAAGCTAAAGAAAGTTGTCCAGTGGCCTTTAGTGGCCTCTCACCGCAAGCGACTCTCCTGGGTCCAGCTCGCCGGGCACAAAGGTATGGCCTCACCTCAAACCAGAAGTGTGCCCCTAGTGGCCAGAACACTTAGGGCACAGTCTTAGCCGAGACAGTATGCTACAGCCCATAATGTGATGCAGCCCATAAAGGTTGCTGTACCAGCATTGAAGTGTTCTTTGTCGCCTTATGCTAACGACTAACTGCTTATCAGAATGTGAACTCTCCCCGACTGAAAGCCCTTGTGCACAGTTATGACCACCAAGGGCTTTGCTTTGGGTTCCTGTAGCCCACTCAAAACGGGGTCCCCTCCCCCACATGCGTCTGACTCCACAGGCAGCTTCAAGGCCGGTGAGGATGGCACCATCCTGAAGAAGTTCTCGGAGAACGAGAAGCTGTGCTTCGAGCGACTGGCTGGGGACGACCTCTTCCCCTTCGTGCCAAAGTACCACGGCGTGGTGGAGCGGGATGGGGAGTCCTTCCTTCAGCTGACCGACCTGCTGGTGGACTTTGATGGGCCCAGCGTCATGGACTGCAAGATGGGCGTGAGGTAACGTGAAGGGGACGGTGCGATCCTGGGACATAGACGTGAGGCGAGGGACTGAGGCAGAGAAGTTTAGGGGAAATAAATTATGGTGAGATGGTGGATTATGGTGAGATGGTGGGATTATGGTGAGATGGTGGGATTATGGTGAGATGGTGGGATTGTGCCACTGAGCACAACCCTTGGACTCCATCATAAACATAAACCCAAACCAAAAATGTGTACATATCCGGGACAGGTGCTACTGCAGAATTAGCCCTTGGGTTAGACATTGGTAAAGAGCTGGGAGTAAATATCCAGGACTGGGAGGTGCGTACTGATTGTGTTTGAGTTAACGGAGCATACACAGATCTGCATAATACCAGGATCCTGAAAAGCCTCGGACCGCCATCCTCTCTCAACCAAGGTCTGACCAAGTGAAAAACCCCCGTACCGAAAGCTGGTCTGGTTCTACCCTGTCTCTGGTTAGGCTAGAGCATACAGGCAATATGTCAGGCATGGCAGCAGAGTAGCTAAAGAGCCACCTGTCCTCTCATCGCCTCTATGATTACTTCCTGCCCTAGGGTGTGAGGTGACACTCCGTTAGAAGAAAGGTCCTTATTTTGCTGACTGCAGAGCCGTGTTTCCTGTGCAGATACTGAAACCAAACCACACACACACACACACAAAGCACAGACATGCACAGAAGCGTACGCACACAGACACACACACGCACGCATGCACACACACAAACGCGTGCACACACATACACACATACACACACACAGATGCATGCATACGCAAACACACAAACCCGCACTCGCTCACACAAATTCTCACCCACACACACAAACACCCACTAACTCAGTCACACACAAACACCCACTAACTCACACACACACGCACGAAGGGTCCTCCATTAGGCTTCCTCCTTTCACACAAAGGAAGTCAAGCAAAGTTCAGTAATGAGTCTGATACTGAGACAAACATGCCTTCTTCTGTCACTGAAATGTACAAGCATAAATTTAATGGACACACCTACGGTAACCTTTTGCAGCAGGACTTAAAAGGAACGATTTTTTTTATAGGATACTAAGCTGTCTCTACACGTTGTTTTCTGCAGCTTGTTCTTTGAATTTAACATGGCAGGCTTTCACTGTGTATTTCACTGTGACTGACAGGCAGGTTCATTCAGACTCTCTTGCAGTCTCAAGATTCAAGAGAGTTACCTCCCATCCCCCGAGAGACCCACATCAGACGCTTACCTTGGTTACAGCAAACGTTGCAATTTCCCCCTCCCGCCTCCTGCAGGACGTACCTGGAGGAGGAGCTGGCGCGCGCCCAGGAGAGACCCAAGCTCCGCAAGGACATGTACGAGAAGATGCTGGAGGTGGACCGCGAGGCGCCCACCCCTGAGGAGCATCAACAGCAGGCCGTCACCAAACCCCGCTACATGCAGTGGAGGGAGACCCTGAGCTCCACGCGCACCCTGGGTTTCCGCATCGAGGGAGTCAAGGTGGGCGTGCCGCTCTGCTGGCGTGACAGGCCCAAACAGGTGTTGGAGGAAGATTTGTTCAAAGGGACCAGGGTTGAATAATAACTCGGTGTCTTTCGGGTGTCTCTATACGCCTGAGGAGCTCCCTTTTAAACACTGTGCTCTTCGAATGGGAAGACTGCGCGGTCAGGGCTACCCACCATTATACAGGGCTGCTGTTGACTAACTGCTTTAAACCCCTCTTCTCAGAAACCGGATGGGACGTGCAGCACAGACTTCAAGAAGACCCGATCAAAGGAAGATGTCATGCAGGTCTTCACTGATTTCGTGGCCGGAAACACAAACATCATCGTAGGTTTCTAAAGCACCGCCGCGGCCCGAAAACACTGGCACGTGCCGGTGTTGTCACCCTGAAATGAACAGCGAGTGAAATAGCAACGTGTCGTGCCTGATGTGGCCACCTCCTGGTGCTCCAGTAGGGAGCCGCACGCGGTCCTAACGCTGAATAGATTATCAGAGACGCGATCCACAGGGGTTGAGCAATGTGGAATCTCAGAGCTCTCTTGCTTATTCTCTCATCCCCCCCACCCCACCCGTCAGAAATCCTACCTGAGAAAACTGGAGGAGATCCGCAGCGTACTTGAGGGTTCCAAATTCTTCAAGACACACGAGGTAAGCTCTCATTCAGCTCATCGCCTCTCCCCTACTGTGATACCCAGGCTAGCGAATATTTGGGAGTTTAGTTTGAGAGAACCCCCCCCCGCCCCCTTTTTTGGAGTAGTCACTGCCTCTCCTGTCAAGAAAACTAAAGGTGGTGAACTTCTTGCTGTGGAGCTGACTATGATTGACATTGCGAGGCCTTTTGTGGTCAGAAGAATGCCTTGCATCATTAGTTTCTGGTGGCCAAACGGTTAAGGGCGACAGCCAAACCGTGACGACCGCGGTGATTGTTCCTCTCGTTCCAAGGTCGTCGGGAGCTCCCTCCTCTTCATCCACGACCAGAGCGCCCGGGCGGAGGTGTGGCTGATCGACTTTGGCAAGACCACCGCACTCCCCGAGGGGCAAACCCTGAACCACCGGGCACAGTGGGAGACGGGAAACCGGGAGGATGGCTACCTCTTTGGACTGGACAACCTGCTAATGCTGCTGGGCTCGGTGGCCACTGGGTAAACACAACTTCCCAGTGACCCTACGTCCTCTCCTGTGGAACGGAACAGGAGAGTGGGGCAAACGGGGATGAGAGTAAGGACTGAGACTTGCGTTTTATGGAAGCAGGCCGGAACCCATGTTGTGGACCACTAGAGGGTGCTGTTTGCCTGCTGCTTGATAATAGCACTACGGATGCCTCCCGAAAAAAATCTTCCTTCGTATACTCGTTTTTATGATTGCTCTCCAACCATTTAAAAAAAAAAAAGACCTTCCCATTTTTCATGTTTTTAATTTTGTTTTGCTACTGTATTCTATTAGGACATTTGTGAATTTTAACAGTTGAAGTTTATGTCAAATCTGTCCAGTCCAGCACTGAGGCCTGAGACCAACAACGATGTAATTAATAACACATGCCATTTAAATGGAATACATACAACAGCTAGCACTTGGTCCAGTCACACGGCTCTATCACACCAATAATAAACAAAGGGCATTTGTTTGCCCGATGCCACATTTTCACTTTAATGTCAGCATTGTTGGTGGGCTGGTTGGTTCTGTCCCAATCCTAATGAACTGAGACTAAAGGAAAAGATGCAAAGTGTGAAAACTGCACAAAACTGCTGCTTGTGTACTGGTTCCGACCTACAGAGAAGGGTCTGACGATTGCTCTTGAGCGTCCACTGAAGCTGCAACCCCAATTATCTGTTGCTGAGTGACGCCGAACGGCATCCGCTCCGACTCACACTGACCTCCCCAAACAGGCGTGGGAGGTTTCCACGGGGGACGACTGAAAGAAAAAGAGACGTCGACACAAAGTCACTCTCAAAGGCTTCTATCAACGCTCCCTGGTGGATGCCAGTGATCTCTGCCACGGAAAATTCAAAGAAGAAAAAAAAGTATGCACTAATGATAGATTTTTATTTGTATACCTTGCTCTGTAGCCCAAACAAAATGTGAGAATTTTATAGCATTTGAACATTACCATCGTCAGGCACTTTTGGATAATAATAAGGGGAGAGCGTTTGCGTCACTTCATGGTACAGACCCATTTGAAAGCACACATTGTATATAGAGAGACCCATGACTTGTTTACAACCTTGCAACACTAATTTGTTTTTCCTTGACCAATCATCTAGTACCAAAGATTTGAGTTAGATTTTCTTATATTTTGTGATCAGTGAAAACTTTAATGTGTAATATTAATGATAGACATGTAAAAGCTCTGGATAGGAGAAGCAGACTACTTTTTAATACAAAACTGACTGTTCTTCTTCTTCAAAAAAGAAAGTTTTTTAATCTGTGGCAACAGAACAATACATATACCAGTTTACCCACTTGTATATATATATTTTTAAATTAGGATATCATTACAGACATCTAATTTCTAGAAGTACGAACATGCATATATATATACTTTGGAATGGTTTCTGGTTTTAAAATACCAGGGGGGGTGGGGGGTGGTATGGAGTAGCTGATTTTCGATTAAACATTTTATTGCCCTAGAAAATATCCAGAACAGAATTTTGCCCAGATACATTGTACGATATTAATTACCTGTATATATTCCTGATGGGTGGGTGGCTTTGCAAGGTAACTGTTAAACAGAAAACACTATTGACTAACTGCTCTGTATTTTAATATAGGTTGTATATTTGATTGGCCATTTTTTTCGAATAATAAACTTTTTTTAATCGTTTTGTGCGTTGCTGCTGCTTTGGGGTTTACACATACTTTAATCATTTAGATTCATAGACGAAAAAAACTGCGACACAGTTCAAGCATCTCGGCCTTTATTTCGGGTGCAAATATATGGGAATACAATCGTATTTAAAACTGCATAGAATACAGAGCACGTCTCAGTTATACAGATTCACGACTTCACGGTTTGTTATGGAATGATGCTCAGGTCCACATTTGCTGCTCCTAATTTGCAACACGACCCAGAGTATATAACCAGTAAAAGACAACAGAGTTCTTTGTGTGTTCCAAATGTGTGCTTAGCAGGGGCGGATAATTATCAACAGTCTCTCTCTGGGTTGTGTTTGAACTTATTATCATAATTAACAAACCAGTCAACAAAGGCCTGACAATTCCAAAACCGAGAAATAATAATAATAAAAACCGCCATAATGCATTTTGTCTTTGTTAAAATATATAAGGGAATTTTAAACATTATATTCTTTGAGTGCACTTATGGAAACAAGCTCAGTTTATACTGAGACTACACCCCAAACCTGTCTATATATTGTACCTGTATCACAGACCAAAAGAGGACCATGAACCGAGATAAAACTCTTAACCACGGCTACCTCGTATTAGTACATTTACCTCTAACAAAAACAAGATCTAAAGTTAAGATTACGTAAAGACTAAAAAACAGAAATAGAGGTTAACTTTCAAACAAAATACAGTACAGCACAACTAAGTATTTCAGTAACGAATGCAGCCTCACCTGAATTTCTCACAGGTACTGCAGAACCCCACGCCTTTCGCAAGGTGTATTGTAAGTGTCAGAAACAATGGCAGTGATCACCTGTACGACTCCGGAACAGCAGACCCTTTATAAATATAAAACATAAATACAAAGGACAAAACAACTAGGGGAACTGCAGTTAGTCCAGTCTAAGAGAGTCTACATGAGGTCATTCCAAAGGGGGTGTTCTCCTTTGGCAAAACCTAAGCAGTGGCCAGGCCCAAGGCAGTGGCGGTCAAATATTTGGCACATAAGAAATTCAAAGGGATTTCCTTCCCTGTCAAACAGGTGCAATATACACACATGTGGGAGAATAGACTGGTTTACACATTGAGGGCAACGGGCGAAATTGGAGGCTGAGTTAATCGCAGCAGAATAACTGAGCAGGTATTAGACATGAATCATAATATGGGAACACCCAGAGTGCAATGGAACCGGCTCATTTCACCAGCTTTGGGTTTTTTTTGTTTGTTTTGTTTTTTAAATCTTGTGCATTCACTCAATTTAATTTAATAAATAAATACTTACTGCTTTCCACAATTACTGCCCCTCCACTGTGAATCCGGCCCTTACAATCTTTGAGATGAATAATGGATTGAGATTAATATGAGCTGAATGAGACCCTTTACATTAGAATGGCAACCAAACAAGAAATTAAATCCCTGAACATTCCTCCCACTACATCCTTGGTTCAAAATAATAAAAATTTTTAAAAATCATTCTAAAAAGTTATGTTAAAAACTTATTTAAAAACTAAATAAGCTGTCATCAAATATCACAGTTCAGTTTAAACTTTTTTTCCGGCAACAACCTACATCAAAAATAACGGCGTCAGCACAGATAGCGAAACAATACTACGCGCTTGTCACCGATGTCTGCAATGCAACCCGTCTGTCTGCAACCCAACCCGTCTGTCTGCAACGCAGCCCGTCTGTCTGCAACGCAGCCCGTCTGTCTGCAAAAACACTCACCACTGTCTGCCAACAGATGAAAAATATTTAAAGAAGCAGCATCTCCCCAAACATTTACAGCTCTTATAAACGCCACAAGTTTGTATGTTTTGTACACCAAGCCTGTGTAACTAGGATCTTCAGAGTATACATACTTATTTTAGAAAAAGACAGTCAACAAGACAGAAACAGCCCACTGTTCTTCATGGGGAAAAAATCTATCATATTCTATAACAAAGTCTATGTACTTCCCCATTCATCACCTAGAGCTGGCTAAGTTGAGGGAATTTGTTCATCCTTTTGCTTTAGAGAGATTGAAGCAGTCTCTTCTTAGCCTAATCATAAAAAACAAACAAAAACATTTTTTAAATATATAACATTGAATCTACAAAATCCGATTCACTTATGCTAAAATACGCTACGGCAAGCAAAAATATTTTGTACATCTGGTGGAAAAGAATTTCACGATGCATTTTCAGGTTGAAAAAATATATTTAAAATACATTATTATTTAATTTGTTTACTTTTTAACAGGGAAGGCTACGAGTCAAATAAGTCAGGCATATTTGCCAAGGGTTAGTGCACCAGGAGTTTGATTTGTCACATCCGACCGGCTCCCATAATCCCCCTGTGTTCGGCTCTGTTCCATCCTCTGTCACGCGTCTTGTCATCTCCGCCCACGTGACGGAACTCCCTCGCTGCCCACATCATTTACATCTCCTTTTCCGTTGTTTACGGCGGGTCAAGGGAGTCCAAATCAAACAAAACCGGCCTAAAGCAGACAGGAGTTGAGACAACAGGCAAGTGTTTACCGTGTGGGGCTTAACCCTCGGGCACACGGCCCAGGCAAAGTGAAATCGGCTATCCCCTGAATTGCGTAAAGTAAACACTTGTTTTGTTTTTCTAAAGCATGGGTACTTCCTCCACATCATGGTCTCAGAAAAAAACCCCAGCCTCTCCAGTGTAAGAACCGGACTGCACAGAGTGAGAAAACAGGACAGCGGCCCTGGTGTATGGCCTTGAAGGTGAGGCTATTGTTGAAAAATAATCTCTTTCCACCGAATGTCACTCCTTTCCAATGCATAACAGAAGTAATCAGGCTAATTCTGGCCCTGAAACTGATGAGGTAAGCAAAAACAAAACCACATGCCATATGCTGGAGGACATGAGTCCTTGAGTTCTTCTGTGGTCCATCAACCATCTGCTGCTCAAGTGACCTTTTCTCCAAGGGCAACTGCACCTCCTTCCAGTTACAGATTCAGTCAAAAAACAGGTTCCGTTTTTTTTTTAAATACAGCTGAACTGAAGAGGAAATACATTTAAGTACAGAAAGTGAGAGTCAAACGGGTTTTGTATAAATGTTTGCTGTTCCCTGCCCCAGGCGGATACGAAGGATGCGCTCCCGTGTTTTCTCTAGACCGGGGTGACGGTTAGGTCCTCGGACAGAGAGAATCCAGAGTCCCTGTCGCGGATGGGTTTCTCCGTCTGGGCGTGCCTCTTGACATCCTCGTGTCCGTAGCTGGCGTGACGCTTGACTGGCGGCTTGGGGAAGCCGGAGGAAGCCGAGCTGGGTTTCGTTGCTTTGGCGACCACCAGGGGCAGGTTCTCGGCCTCGTAACTCTGGTCGTCGTAAGCGTAGTTGATGTTGCCGCACGGGAAGCTCTGCAGTTTGGCCAGATCAGCAGTGGCGCCGCCGGGGCCCCCACCGGCTCCCGCCTGCGCCTTGCGTGGGGGCGGGGCTCGGGGGCTGCCAGGGGGCGGGGACGACGGAGAAGACGGGGAGGCGCAGGAGCTGGCAGGGGAGGCGCTGCCGTTGCCGTCGAACCCGGAGTCGTCCCTCTCGGAGGTGTTGGCTGCCAAGGTAGGGGTGGTTGTGCTGGCAGACAGGGGCATGGACTGCGTGTGGGACAGGGCCGTCTTGCTGCGGCTGAAGCTCTCCAGCACCCACGAGCCATAGGTGGGGTTCCACAAGTTCTTGGTCTTGTTCTTCAGCCTCTGGCTGCCGCAAGAGGAGCTGGCCGATGTGGAGGAGTTCTGGTCTGGGTGGAGCCAGGCTCTGGGGCCCTGGGGGCCCGCCGGAGGCAGGACGGGCTCCGCCCAGGCCACCTCCTGCGGCCGCTGCAGCAGCAGCAGGGGCTTGTGGGCCTGGGGGAGAGGGGGCGCGCTGCTTGGCTCTGGGGAGGGCTGTGGGGTTAGAGACGGGGTGACCAGCAGAGGGGTCATGCTCTCGGATCCCTCCGGACGGGTGAGTGTGCCGCCCTCCTCCTCCACCAGGGGCCCATACTCTACAGGCAGTGGTGTGTTAATGACGTCAGGGTCCTGGCAGAGAGAATAATAATAAAAATAATAATAATAAACTTTATTTGTATAACAGAAGCAAACAAACAAATTAGGACTAACAAGACGATGAAAAAATGAAGCAAATGTTTGCCATCAATTCATCAAAATAAATAATCACATCTGAACAGCCTCTATAAGGGATTGTGGCTTCCGACATCTTAGGAATGCTCCCGCCACCCTTCTGGCTAAGATGAAAAGCTGGCTCCAGGGATCGGTTTACTCGCCTGGGATCAGCCTACTTCTGCATGACCTTGAGCCCTAGCAACATGGTAACGCCGGGGCTGTGTGCAAGGGATGGGAAACCACCCGATCACCATTATGCTTATGCACTGCTTGATTGTGCAAGGCGACAGAACCCCAGCCGTGAACGGGACAGCTAGGTCAGCTTTCGGCGGCAGGTGCCGATCCTGTCTGGCTGTCAGTGCATTTTGACCACCTCGGCAGCACAAGTAAAGTGCGTGCCGTGCTTTGCATTAACAGGAATAGGAGTCAGATTGTGTGGAAAACCGCTGCTATACCTGGGTGCAGTAGTTGATCCTTTCCAGAACGGAGGAGAAATTGGGTCTGTGTTCTGGGCAGTGCTGCCAGCACTGGGTCATGATCCGGTAACTGCAATGGGTATAAGGTATCCAGAACATGCATCTGTGTGGCGACGTAGCAGGTACAGAACTATAGTTTTTATACTCTAGTTCTAGAAGTTGGAAAGGGCATTACTGTTTGTTTCTATGGCAACAAAGGAAGGTCAATGACACATTCAAACTCACACAGGCCCGGGGCAGCTCTTGGGGGGGTCCATCCTGCCCCCGCTGGTCACAAATTCTAGGACTTCCTGGTTAGTCTTGCAGGGGTAAGGCATGTAGCCCAGAGAAAAAATCTCCCACAGTAGTACCCCAAAAGACCTGCAGAGGGCAACAGAGGTGCAAGTCAATTTTATGAGCGAGTTTCTTCAGCTATCTGCTCGAGTTTCTTCAGCTATCTGCTCTTGTGCAGACTGAAAAGGACCATCACAAAAGCAGCGCTGTCATCACCATGTGTCCGTCTTGCAGGTGAAGACACCCTCCAGGAAGGCCTCGGGTGGCATCCACTTGACGGGCAGCATGGCGCGACCCCCCTTCCTGTAGTAGCTCGCCCTGTGGAGGACGACGACAGGGGCAAGGGTGGTAGGACGCATTGTTCAACGCAGGGGGTCTCGGAGCCCATTCATGTTTCCCCACCCTCTGTCCTGTAAAAGCCGCTCATCTCAACACTTTAACACCAAGAGGGAGGTGATCAGCCAGCAGCGATCTGTTTATTTCCTACAGTGTGCTAAGCCCTCCCCGTCTCTCTGCAGGCCATCAAGCCACCAAGCGCAGGAAGGTGGGAAGTACCTGTATATGTCACGGGCCATCCCAAAGTCTCCAATCTTGGCCACTCTCCCAGGTCCCGAGCAGGTCAGCAAGCAGTTTCTGGCAGCGATGTCCCTAAAAGGCACCACCAGCTGTTTTAAGTTTCTCCCAACAACGCCGTTGACTGGACTAGATATAACCCGGTTTTAAAGCTGCAAGATATCCAGTGTTGGCTGACATGTTGATTGGCCAATTGTTCTGACAAGGTCAATGTAAACAATATGAGTAGGAGCGGCTATATCTTCCTGGAGACTCTACCCGTACGAACGGTAAAATCTGTGCTGGGAGAGTTGCTCCATGGTTCACACGTGTCTTTATTTGACAGGAGGGCTCTGGGTGGACAGTCACCTGTGGATGAAGTGGTTCTCCTCCAGGTAGCGGCAGCCAAAGGCGATGTCCCTGGCCATGTGAAGCAGCTCAAGCATAGACAGAGAAGAGTCCTGGTTCTGAAACGACAACGCCAGAGAGCGTTGGGTCTCTGTAGAAAACGTCAACACACAAACAAGTCCACATGGACAGACACACAAACAAGTCCACATGGACAGACAGACACACAATCAAGTCCACATGGACAGACAGACACAATCAAGTCCACATAGACAGACAGACACAAACAAGTCCACATGGACAGACAGACACAATCAAGTCCACATAGACAGACAGACACAAACAAGTCCACATGGACAGACACACAATCAAGTCCACATGGACAGACAGACACAAACAAGTCCACAAGAACAGACACACACACACACAGCACACAAGCTTACGTGTACGACCGCACAAAAGAACAGAGACAAATGAATGGATTTTGACCCTAGCCGCACACTCACAGTTTTGGGTCGGTTCTGCCTCAGGAAGCTCTTCATGTCCCCGCCGGTCATCAGCTCCAGCAGGATGAAGCGGGGCAGCGTCTGCAGGCTCACGCCGATGCAACGCACGATGTTCTGGTGGCTGAATTTACTGAGGGGCACAGCAACGCGCGGTTCACGGTTTACAGTGACCGTCACTGTCACGCTCACTGTCACTGTCACGGTCACACTCACGGTCACGCTCACTGTCACTGTCATGGTCACTGTCACGGTCACGCTCACTGTCACTGTCATGGTCACTGTCACAGTCACACTCACGGTCACGGTCACTGTCACGCTCACTGTCACTGTTACGGTCACTGTCACGCTCACTGTCACTGTCATGGTCACTGTCACAGTCACACTCACGGTCACGCTCACTGTCACTGTTACGGTCACTGTCACGCTCACTGTCACTGTCATGGTCACTGTCATGGTCACTGTCACAGTCACACTCACGGTCACGGTCACTGTCACGGTCACGCTCACTGTCACTGTTACGGTCACTGTCACGCCCACTGTCACTGTCATGGTCACTGTCATGGTCACTGTCACAGTCACAGTCACACTCACGGTCACTGTCACGGTCACTATCACAGTCACACTCACGGTCACAGTCACGCTCACTGTCACTGTTACGGTCACGGTCACTGTCACGCTTACTGTCACTGTCACGGACACGCTTACTGTCACAGACACGCTCGCGCTCATGGTCACGCGTTCACTGTCACTGTTGCGGTCACGGTCACTGTCACTGTCATGGTCATGCTCACTGTCACCGTCACGCTCACTGTTACGGTCAATGCACTGAATGTAAAATGTTTGGCCCTTATCTGAGTCCCTGGCTCTCAGCCTTTATTAGCTTTTATCTGCCACAGCAGTTCACTTTTATAGGCCATCACCAGAGAAACGGTGCTGCAAGGCGCTCTGTGTGGGCCTCTGTACTTGGGCCAAACTCACCTCATAATCAAGGCCTCCATCAGGAAGTCCATCTCGTCTTGCTCAGAGCAGATTTCAGGAAGGGTCTGCAGAACCAAACGCGTGCAGAGGTCAGTGGCTTAAAGCCCATTAAAGGAAGCCAGGCACAGATCAAAGGACATTTAAGCAGAGAGAAATATGCGTTTACATGTGCACTGTAATTTTCCACATCTCATGTTACTGCTGTAGATTACGGCCGACAGAAAGATTTGCATTCAAAAGCATTATATGGTGATTGTATCGCAGCGATTTTGCTTCTTTAGCAGGACTTCCAAGCATTGCCTTTCATGGACAAATTTAAATGGATCAGAGATTCACAGGCGTGACCAGTCCAGGGCAGTAACTCTAAAATGACACAGCCTGTCTGTTCCAAGGAAAGGTCTCTAGGATGACCCTGTCCTGCACGCCCTTGCGTCCTGACCTTCCGACCCCAAGGGGACGGTCTGTATATCACTGACCTTAATGGCAACCTGCAGGGCTGCGTTGTCTCCACCGATGCCGAGGACCTGACCTTCATAAACCTCCCCAAACGCACCATGACCAAGAGCCCTGTGAACACACAGAGAAGAGAAAAAAACTCATATTCCCACAATCCTCTGGGACAATATCACACATGGCAGAGCAGTTGTGGAAACATTTCTGCTCTTGGTTCCATCGTGATGGTCACACCAGATAAGAGCAAGCCTTGGGCAGTTCCTTTTCACCTTAAGTTTACAAAAGAGACACACTGGCGTTTTTCATTTGCTTAAACACATGGAATCACGGACATGGCATCCGCCTCCTTCCCCACCTGAGCAACGTGATGTTCCTCCGGGGAACCTCCTTCAGCTCACTCAGAGAGGCCACCTTGCCGGCGAAGCAGTAGTTTGGGTTGTAGTCGGTCATGATGATGGAGGTGCGGATCTTACTCAGCTTGTACTCCGGGCTCTGCAGACGCACCCTCACCGCGTTCAGCTGGTTCCTCTTGCGGTAGTAGACTGCAGGGAGAGCGGGAGGGTGAGGCCGGGTGGTGTGGTGACCCGATTCGACCGGGACAGTTATGCCAGCACGGCGCTTTCATATGGTGCACTTTTCTCAACAGAACGCTACAGCATGTTAAGGGCGCATGTAACACCTTGCAGGCACAGCCTCCACCATTCACGATTAACAATCTGCAAAACGATTTATTAGGCACACCGAGCGGGATGCTGCTTGCACTATAACTTTCTGTTCACCCTTTTTCAGCTAAAATGGACAAGCTTGCAAAACCGTGCAAAAACGTGCAAACCGGCAGAACTGTCTCCCTCTCAGACAGAAAAGCTTATGTGTACGTCAGCTCTCTGAGGCCACCCAGCGCCCGGCAAACTGCAGCCCAGACTCTCTCCACTGACTCGGAGGCTATGGGGGCACTCACCCTCTTCGGAGGTGGCCCACATCCCCGATGCAGGGTTGGTAGTCTGCCTTGCGTGGGCGCGGCGTGGAGGTGAAAGGTCCCTCGAGATGGGCCTCGGGATGCAGGCGAGGGAGTGGGGGGAAGAGGGGGAGGGGCAGGCGCTTGTCTGAAGGTTTGGGACACACTGGGGCACAGACTACCAACCTGCATAGGGGAGAGCTCAGGTGGAGAGACACTGTTAATGGCCTTGCTACTGCCTACCCTACGCTACACTGGGCCAGAGCCTGGACTGCTGACATCTGATTTGCACACGCGTCACACAATCTCGCACAATCCCTCAGATCCCAGCCAGGCTCACGCGGGAGGAGCCAGCCTTGTGTGACACCAGGAGAAGAGCTAGGGAAACGAGACTCATTAAGCCTGAGAAAGCATCTTCTCCACGACCAGAGGCCCGAACAGCTGCGCGTCACGGGCAACGCACGAGGGAACATCGCCGAACTGAGGTCATCGCTGAAGTGGATCCGCACTCACCCGGCCATCGAAAACGAACGAGCGGAAAAAACTACAACAAGAATAAACTTTTCTTTTTTCCCCACCCAGGCCATAAAACTTCTTCAGCATTCCGGACAGCGCAGAAAAAAGCAAAAAGACGTCATAATGGCGTGCGTGTTCACGTGCAGGCCAACCTCCTTTCGTGTCATTAAAGCCAGGAGAGCAGGGCATAAAGGCTGTCGTTAGCGCTGCAGATTTATATTCAATGTGAAATGTATGGCACACCCGGCCCGCCCCACGAGCGGCTCAGATTAGGATTTATCATGATGGCCTAGTCTGGCGTTTGGCATGACTCTCATCATTTTAAGTGACACCAAGTAGAAAGTATTCACTAATAAATGGGAAACAAATGGAAACCGTGATGCTGCTAAGAAGAGTCACATCCTCCAAAACTTTATTTGTGCCTTGTTGACAGTGGGGGCACAACTGGTAACTGTTTTGCTCAACCGCTTTCTCCCTCCAACCACTTTCTTACGTCTTTCTAAATTTGCAAAGCCTTAAAGGCTTCTTGTAATGTTTCAGGGCACATGGTTTCAGTTCAGCCAAACCCCCAACTAAGTGGGTTAAAAAACTGGGCTCCGCTGGAAACCCCACCAGCCCCCTGAAAGCCCTGATCACAGGCAGTGTTGAGTATCTGAGATAACAGACTTTGCACGGGAAAGCAACTGTTTCTGTTACAGGTGTGTTTTATTCATCGGAGGTTAACGCAAACACAGGATGTTAGAGTCAGGCCACAGAATGTCACATTTGGACAAGTGAGTTTCAAACCGACAGATGCGTTGGCATCAAAAACATGTTAGACATGTCAGCATAATGTAAAAAAAAATACTTGGAAACTGCTGAGTTCACAGAGGCACATACAATTTTTCTAATTATTGTCAACGCAGGACCAAGGACCTTGAAGCACTATGTTATCTAGTTAAAAACTGATATATAGTTAAAAACTGAATTGAAAAAAATAGCCATTAAGATATACTAGCAGCAGATAGTACATAATTTATATATTTAAAGCATTGCACAGTTTTGAATAAAACTAAATTGATTTATAGATGGCTGGTCTCTACAATGTTATGAAGCTATATCTGATGGAGACAGCTTGTGATCTCAGGACACTGCTGAAACTGTGCTGGGTGGGTAAACAGGAAGTCAGTAACTCCCAGAATGCCCCTTGCCTCGTCATTTTTGCCCAGCAGACACCGATCAAAACCGAGAGTACGTAAATGGAAGGTACATGTACCATAAGATGGGTGTTTAAGTCTCGCTGGACCCAAAATATTCCCTCACTTTCCTAAGGTTTTTTTTTTAACTGGAAAAACAAAATTATAAACATAATATTAATAATAACATTACAATTTTAACATCTTTTCAAGATGAGCAGAACTTCACAAACATTATAGCAGCTGTCATTATAACAATGCTGGTCAGTGGGGATTGGTGGCACGTCAACAATAATCCAGCAAATAGCGGGGCTTGTTCTTTTTCTACCCCTGCTCGCATTAAAGCATTGACACCACACGTGAAATTTACAGTATTTAGTTAATAGCAGTCTTGCTTTGCAATTCCCTAGTGATCCCTAAAAAGCAGATCTGAGAAGAATGACCTCGTTAGGAACGAAAACTAGTATTAGGCACTTCCGACACATGTTGCTCCTTCAAATACAACAATTACAAACACAAGGCATATGAATGAGAGGGTTAGCTTATGGGCAGTAAATCGATATGTATAAATTTATAAAAGTTTACACTTGCTTCGATATCTCCATCACAATGTGGGTCGTGCATATATAGGAAGAACGTGCTAGAGACATGCCTGACCCGGTTACCGGGTCGGAACTGGCTTTGGCCTGGCCTCTTCAGTAAAATTTAATGTTAGGGTTGGACTTTTTACTTCTGTCCCCTCCTCACCTCCACGAGCCAAACCCTGATGTGTCACAGTTGCCTAAGTTCCGTTAAGTTGGACCAAAACTAACGGCCAGAGGAATCGGCCCGTTTCCGACACCTTGCTGGCTGAGATTTGAGCCGAACATTGAAAAGGTGTGTAGGCCGCATTCCCTCATCCACCCTACGGCTAATCTCCAGTTAACATCCGTAACATCCATGCTGTATCAATAACCCTTCTCAACGCTTCCCTTCATTCATCGCCCAGTACATTTTCACCGATGACAGGAACGAAGGCGTCGACAAACGAACAACGCTCTTCGCTTCATAGAGTTCCAACATCCGTTCACCTGCATAACCCCTTTGACAACTCCTCTCTACGAAAACACTGTCGAACTACGTAGACGGCCTAAGACCTCAGCAGAATACCTCGTGGACCTTGCAGGCTCCAGGGGGAAGTTAGGACAGTCATTTTCCTTTAGATTCAACTGCAAGTCAAAGGGGTTTCTCAGGGAGCAGTTCAAAAGGAAATGAAGATGAAAGCCCCGCAGGGCTAAGGTTCAACGGGAGGGGAGGGATTTATTTTTTTATTTGTTCCGGAAGGGCTGAGGCCTGTTGTCTCAGAGGCGGTGGAAGGTGGACGGGACGGAGTCCACACAGAACTGGAAGAGTCTCTTACTGAGCGTGAGGCTTGCGCAGGTCAGCACGATGCCCGTCACCACTGTGGACGCCACCACTGCCAGGATGAGTGGCAGGGACAGGTGGCCCTGGGGGGTGTGGCCCTCAGGAGCTGGGGGGTCAGAGAGGAAGTCAGTCGCACAGCGCGACAGCGTGCACGCAAACACTCAAAAATCAGTGGATGACAACACCTATAAAAAAAAGCTGTCATTGTAACAGAATACTTGATCAAATCTTAAACAGTACTTATTTCTAAATACGAACATGTGAAAACAGGTAAGTAACAACATGCACAGATATCACTACCACTATGTCACTCTCATACAAATATACTTTAGATTGCCACATACTGGGTTTAGTACAGATGACAGATTTCTGTCAGCTGAATAAGCAAACAAGCCCATAGCTGTGGCGGAAATTACAATGATTTTCCTGACAACGCTGAGAGGCTGCTGGCTCACCTGTGCAGGTGACGTTGTCACCCGCCAGCTCCTCCCCGTTGTGGCAGAGGCAGAGGGTGAGTTTCGTGTCCTCGTCCCTCTTGCAGCTCTGGGACTGGCAGTGGCTGCAGTTTAGCTGGACTTTGATCTCCACCTCGCCGTGGCTCTCCATGGCTGGATGTGGGAGAGGGAGAGGGAGAGAAGAAAGGGAGGGGGAGAGGGAGAGAGGGAGAGAGAGAGAGAGAGAGAGGAGAGAGGAGAGAGGAGAGAGGGAGTAAGGGAGAGAGGAGAGAGGAGGGGGGGAGGAGAGAGAGAGAGAGAGAGAGAGAGGAGAGAGGAGTGGGGGAGGAGAGAGAGAGAGAGGGAGGGGGAGAGGGAGAGGAGAGAGGGAGTAAGGGAGAAGTGAGAGGGACGGAGAGAGAGAGAGAGAGAGAGAGAGAGAGAGGAGAGAGGAGGGGGGAGGAGAGAGAGAGAGGGAGGGGGAGGGGGAGAGGAGAAAGGGAGTAAGGGAGAAGTGAGAGGGAGGGAGAGAGAGAGTAAGGGAGATGATAACATACACTGTTTCACTGGGGGCACAATCTGGGGAAGGCGCATTTCAGATCTTTTTGAGGTTAGTGACTGGGGCCAACTGAAACACCAGAACATGTTTTCCATTCTTCACTTCAGTTTTTTTAACACATCTGTTGTCTCAAACATGGAAAAGTGAGACATATTCTGCTTCTCTTTCCTATTATATTCCAATAATTCAATATTTTCATTGCTAGAAAAATGCTATTTGCTTTGGCCGCACGTGTAATGGGCCTTCCAGAAAAGCTGCACAGCACACTACCAGACCAGGCAGCAGTGGCACTCTCCTTTTACCACCCCTTCCCCCCCAACGTAACAGGTGCCTGAGAGCGCTCACCCGCTAACGGCTGTAAGAAGATCTCCCCAATGGGGTGTACGAAGGAGACCCCATCTTCTCCGCCCGCTGTGACGTCATCAGTTGGCGCCGCATCGCCACCTTGAGAAGAGAGCAGAGATGGGGAGGGCACAGTGAAGTGGAACAGCGTGGACCCTGGATACATAAACAGAAAAGCTGCATGTTTGCAGGATAACGGTCCATCCGGGAACTTCCAGTAGCCAAAACGTAGACTCCAAAGTTATGATTGTGATCTGTAATACTTGTGTCCGTAAATTTTAATGACATCAAGATTGCAGGGAATAATGCCGAAGATTAAGATCATTGCCCATTGTTATGGATCCCTGCCTGCAAGCTGGTAATTGTTAGGTTGGCCTGGAGTCCTGGAACCCTGACTGAGTGCTGGTTAGGTAATGATCCATAATGACTGGAAAACAAACGCTACTTTTGACTGAATTTTGTGTAACAGTCCTTTGGTTGTCCGTTTGGTAGTTAAACACTGTGACTGTGACTGATGAAGGCCATTACAAGGACTTAGCGTCACACATACATCGATCCTCCAGCAATCAGAGGTATGACGTTACTCATTTCGCCTCTGAGGTTCCTGCACTCCGATCAAACTGTTGAAAAATCTCTCTCTTTGCTGCCATGTTCCCATTCAGAGATCCTAACTTGGTGGTGAAAGATCTCCTCTGTCAGAGCACCTAATTAACCAGCACGCAGAGGGAATCTCTTCTTCCTTCAATGTGCAGACTGAGCAAAAAACTGTACTTACACAGCAGCCAAACAAGCCCTTATTGTGTGTACTCCACCGCAATTCCTAAGGGATCTGTAAATCTGCAGGTATCACCCCCCTGTCAAACACACTTAGAGACAGACAAAGGCCAGACTCTTTCCTGGGGGAACCCTTCCAAAGGTCTGTTCTGACAGGCTTAAACACTGGACGTTCTAGATCCATCCCACAAGGGGACTTTGCGTTTGGCTCCAGACAGTAGGTCGAAGGCACGTGTGTATGTGTGGAGGCCTGTGCTGTGTTTCCCAGGACAAATGTACCTCGGTATCCACCTCCACCGCCTCCGGAAGTGCAGGCGCCCCCGCCTCCGCCGAACCCTCCGAAGGTGACCCAGGCCAGTTTGGACAGAGCCTGGGGGCAGGACGAGCCTCCCTCCGCTCCCTCCTGGAGGGACTTCCCAGCCCAGGGGTAGCTGGTCGTGTCCTCCCAGCCCCCGCCTCCTCCTGCATCAGACAGAGGCATTTCTGCGGTAGCGCTGCGCCAATGAAGCTCGCCACCATTCGATACGGAGGATTACTCCCCGCGCACCTCCGAAATCTGGCACTCGCTCTTTTTTTCCTTTTCCGCAGGGTTGAAAAAGTCAGAAGGCAGACATCGTGTACACATTGGCTTCCCCCGATAGCCAACCCACAAACCAGCTCCAAGAGACCAGCGCTTTTGACAGAACGACAGATCGCATTCCCGTGTCCTCTCGCTCACACTAGGTCTTTAATAAATTCAGATGAATGCCTTGTGCTGGTGAGTGAAGGAGCTGGAATGGTGACCCAATGGTTGTACCCATGAGCTTTACACAGAATAACCAGTGCAATAAACCAGTGCAATAAACCAGCGCTATAAACCAGAGCTATAAACCAGTGCAATAAACCAGCGCTATAAACCAGTGCAATAAACCAGCACTATAAACCATCGCCATAAACCAGCGCAATAAACCAGCACTATAAACCAGTGCAATAAACCAGCGCCATAAACCAGCGCCATAAACAAGCGCCATAAACCAGCGCCATAAACCAGCGCTATAAACCAGCGCTATAAACCAGCGCCATAAACCAGCGCTATAAACCAGCGCTATAAACCAGCGCCATAAACCAGCGCCATAAACCAGCGCTATAAACCAGCGCCATAAACCAGCGCTATAAACCAGCGCCATAAACCAGCGCCATAAACCAGCGCCATAAACCAGCGCTATAAACCAGCGCTATAAACCAGCGCTATAAACGGGAACGTTGCCGGAAGAGGCTGACTAATAAGAGATAGATGAGCAGTGCACAGCGACTGGGCTGACCTGCAGAGCCGGTTTTGCCGTTGCCACAGGGAGCTGTGGTGTCGTTCTCTAACTGTTCCATCGGGATGGGGTCCAGGCTGTGCCTCGGGTCCTCCAGGTACGCCATCCCTCCTCCGCCTGCGGCGATAAGAAGTGGCACCGGGACCCCGTTTTCCATCTGCAGAGGGACGACCCGAAAGGTCAGAAGCATTCAGTGCCGTTGCAGTCGGAACCCGCAATTACCTTCCACAAAACAGAACTTTTGCCCATCGCTGACTTTTACAGCACGCTTCCTACCATTGCTACTCTACTTTATACTTTGACTGCGTGGGTGAAGCTTGCTGGCTTAGGTGTCTGAAAGCTAACCATCTCTGACAAGCCAAAATCATTTCCGGATGCCTTGAAAACCTCTTTTAAGCCACATCTGTTCATCTTTTTAGGACTGATATCCTTTAATATTTTTTAACAGTCAGCCAGAGTAGCTGCTATTGATGTCAGGGTCTGGAATCCGGAGGGGGGCGGGGACACGCGAGGACAGGGGATTGGCCGAGGACACCCTTTCCTCCGTGGCTCGTACCCGGTAGATGTACGTGGCGCCGCCGCCGCCACCACCACCCCCAGCCCACTCCGGGCTGCCTCCGCTGAGCCCATCCTCGATTTCAGAGGATTCGCCCAGGCAGATCTTCTGAGTCAGGGGGTTCCTCTGGGTCATAGGGAAACACAGAGAACAGTGAGTGACAGACGGACACACACAAACCTAACTGCAGCCTGTCAGGTACATACGGACATCCCTACTATTTTTTTCCCTACAGGATTTATGATTGTTAAATAAAATAAAAATTAATAATAATTAA
>JAOYSI010045624.1:0-27090 GCA_025775065.1 Hiodon alosoides | reverse complement strand
GGTATAAACTGCAGCTATTTGTTTTAAATATATATATATATATATATATATATATATATATATATATATATAAGGCAACATGCAAGCTGTTGGCGCCCCATTCTATTCAGGCATTGATATGATAACCAGCCTATTATATTGCCAGAGAATTTCGATTAGCTGAACTCGCAATACAGCACCCAACAGAATGTGGGACTCTGAACCGGAATGTGGTAGCCTGAATCTTTCTTTCCTGTTGTGAAAGAGTTTAACTCCTCAGCTTCACTATCATACCAAGTTTTTTTTTTTTGGTTTTTGTGTGTGTGCGCCAGTTTAAGGACAGTTAATGATCCCAAAGTGATATTTCTTGAATATTACAAATGCTTTCTATGCTGACCCCTACAGATCACACATAGTATTGTCTAACTTACCCCCAGTATTCAGAAACAGTAACAACACTACTGGACTGCAATAAACTGCTAAGCTCCTTTACCTGGGGGAAATGACCCGTCCAGTATATTTTCCCCGTCATGTTATGCTCATCTGGCATCTGAGGTGCGGAAGAGGTGGCGGACTGGGGCAGGCGAACAGACAATTGACGAAATTTTCTTTTTTTTTCGTCCAAAGAAAAAAAATATCACGGACAAAATTGTTGCCTATGTTTTATGCCAACTTCCATTGGACATTATTCAGGTTACCATTCATTACCACCAAACATAAAGACAATTAGTATTATTTAATATAAACTGTATATCTATCTGTATAGATACATATGAATATTTTATGGTGTCCTCATGGTGTCTGGGGATCTTTAACATTTTTCCTAGTGTTCAGAATTCTGTCAATAGCACCACAGAGTGGTGACAATGTGCACTGCAACATGGGTCACAAAAGTGACTCTCCTATTCAATAATAAGACAATCAAAGATACTGACCTGCAGATAAGAAAATACATTACAAAAGTGTCATCAATTTCAAGAGTAGTAGCTGTTTGTCATTACGCCCCCACCTGGCGACAGTGTGATCAATATTGTTGGCTGTTAATAAACAGTGACATAGTGTCACAGTTTGCCTCCAATTTTTGTGTTCAGTCAGCTTCAAGCTCTTGTCAATTATCCAATTAACATTCCACAGGCCCATGTTTTGCTCACTTCCGTTTTCATTTGCCCTGCACCTCCCCACTTGGTTTTTTGTTTTTTATTTAAACCCTGCACTTCTCCTAATTCAGGGTGAGTTCTTGTTTTGGGTTCTGTTTTGTTCCTTCTGGTTTTAGGTTTCTGTAAAACTTTGTTGATAAAGATTATGTTCAGTTATTTGAGCTGCACTTGGGTTCATCTTTGCTTTGGTGCTCCAGCACCTTGTGACAGACATTTGGTGAATTCTTATGAAATACTAATCAATATAATTATATATTTATATATTTTATTAATACTTTCAACTTTTACATCAAAGAGCAGTGGGGTTTGAAAACCATGGATGTATGCTCTCTTTCCTAACTGTGGAGGCACTTAATGATTAATAAAAACAAAAAAATACATAAAACAAAATTAAACACAGGCAACCTAAAGCTATTTTTTGTCCAGAATGTTCTTTGATTTATAACAACTGATGGCAGGAATGGTGCGGGATCTCTGGGAAGCTAGGCAAATGGAAGGGTCGAGATCTTCAGGTTTCTCTGCTGTTCTCCTGCGTTTAGGCTTGGTATGAGCAAAATCAGAAAATCCGTCTCTCTTTTTACTCCCTCTGCCCCAGTCAAATGTTAACAGATACATTTAAAATACCAACGTGTAACTCCATGGGATTTTATTACTCTGTTGGGTGACCCGATGATCTTTCCCTTTTATATTTTGTCTTAGATAAAAAATACACAGGAAAAAAAAAAACGTCTGAAAGAACGCAGGACTGTGGAACAGTCTTCTGGTGGAAGAGGTCGGACGTGGAGGTCCATAAGAACTCCATCTGTGGAACTTTAAATCTGGCAGTGGCTCCTGCCATAGCGCAAACAGGAAGTCACAAGAGGGAACATGGCATCTTCCATTCATTAATATTCTCAGCCAACGGTCTTTTTCTCTCCACCTTAACCAGCTAATGTAAGAGATGCTAAAAGCTAAATTGGGGATGTTAATACAATAGCACCGGAGGAAATGATGTCGATGAAGTAGTGTTATACCTTGGACACAACAAGTGCTGTCATAACTACAGGAAAGACGCTGATCTCAGGTCTTAGAGGAATCCAACGTTGTGTACAACATCCCAGTCCATTGTTAACACTGAAATATTCCATGTATCTGCTAACTTCCTGAAGGTAACCTTAACTGTCTCATCACAGCAGGTGGTCATTGATTATTCAGGCGCTAAGAGCAATCCAACCACTTTCACCTGAGCAGTGTAGACAGAATGAAGCTACTTCTGAACTAAAAATGACCAGCCCACTATTCTTAACACGTCACAAAAGACCCCCGGACTCTGAGTTATGTCAAAGAAGATGTAATTCAGAAGGTTACTTCTCTAGTTAAATGTAACCTTCCCTTATCCCAGTAAATATATATATATATATATATATATATATATATTTCCAGACATTAAAATGCAGACAGGCGCTTAAAAAAGTGTTTAATGTCCCAACATAAAAGCCTTGGAAAACTTTGGGGGTGAAAGAGGTGTTCCCGGCCTTGGCCACGCCCATCAACCCCCACTCGTACTGTTCTAAGATATATGTCTTTGATTTTTTGAGGGCAGGAAGTGACAGGCAGAACATATGACCGTAGGGAAATTCCAGGGAACATAGACAGAACATTGCTTTAGCTAAAAAAATCCCGTCTACCTGCACAGGAGTGGTGTGCCACCTAACCAGAGTGAGAAATTAAACTGCTGGTATCTGGTATAGTTCTTTAAAAATATGTTATCGATGTTTCTACAACTTAACTCACAAGTCCAGTCCATGTGGTATGAGACTAAAATTACTTTAAAGAAGCAAGGCTCAACATCTGTGGTGAGTATTCTCACAGACAATGTCTCGCTGCCGCCTGACCGCTCTGCCTCACACCGAGGGCTGGCTGAGGTTCCCCGTTTTGTGGGGCCAACGCTCCAAAGCTCAGAGCTAGTGCCAAAACTGTCCACGCCACCTGAAAAGCTGACTTGTCACCGGCTAGTGATTGATAGCGACAGCTGTAATCCACACAGATCCCAGCCACCACGCTGTGAACTCCACACGGACATCTGGGCTTTCATCACATTTACTCAGCCTGACTGTGTTTACACGGCTACCTACACAACAGGCAGGACAAATCCTGGATGTAGCACAGGAAGTTCCAGTCAAAAGCTCCTAGCCTTTCACAAAGTCCCAAATCATTCCTGGAGGAAGGGTGTGCTCCAAAACTAGTGTCCCGCTAGCTCAAGGGTGGCACTGGCCCGTGGGTAGAATTCATACACAATAAAATAAATCATAAGTCTTCAGAGGATCATATTCCTATTAAATCGGGCATCTACTCAAATTCCTAAAATCCCAAGCATTTATTACATTTTAGCCTTTTTTTTGTACAGACGTTTTACAAACCCCCCCCCCCAAAAAAAAGATGATGTTCCAAAAAAAAAAAACAAGCATTGCCCCTCAGCTCACCTAGGGATATGTTGTAGCTGGCCTGATTTCCTAAAATAACTTCAAAAGTGGATATTTTCCCACTAATGACTAAAAGTGAGGTGCTCCTACCGTGGGCAACTCTATCTTTGGTGGGCCTTTCTGGTGCTGGAATGAGAAAGCCCACAGAGGTTGAAGGTAAGTTTGTCCGTTGGCAAAGCTCAGTCGCACATAAAAGACCACATCAAGCACTGTTTGGTTTGGATGACCTCATAATCAGAAAAGCATTTTGTTTATCTGACTACAGACCAGTGTCTGACCGGTTCAAAGGCTCTCACTCAAAGGTTGGGCGTCCCATGAAGCAGTCTCAGCAAGTTCCCGTTTCTGGGCCCCGATCGAAACCATAGCGACCAGAAAGCATGAAAGCGTTTGCGTGGAGGTGTGTGCGTTCTGCTCCTTCTTGTAGCTTCACATGCTCACGCCGGCTCAGTTCGCTCCAGGGGAAGATAAATACACAATTAGAAACACCTGTCCGCAGGACGATATGGGGGCTAAGTTTTAAAAGGTCTGATAACATCACTAGGTGAGATCTGGGCTGCAGCTCTGCCCCGGCACACAGCTCTGATAGCCGAAACACACGCAACGTGCTGCTGTATTGGTGGTAGGGACCTCCCAAGACACCCTGTAGTAAAGAAGCCTGTTTTCACTCCAAAAGTGAAAAGGGCTTTTTTCACCCTCTGGCAATGAGAGATTCCAGGTGGTCCGTGTTACTGAAGCCTGCGATCCTTCAATTGTATCCCGATTGGTACTTTGAGGCCGACGAGGGGTCAATGAAATAATTATGGTTTATCTGCAGAATGCAGACAAGAATGTACACCTACATTTTGTGTTGCATTTTCTTACGCAACCCAAAGATTTATTATGGAGGTGAAAAGGACAGAAGTAAATTAGGCATGAAAAAAGCATGGGCTAGCTGCAGAATAAACTGTTTGACTGTTTTCCTCTGTCAGCTTTGTTACAGCGTGCTACTCTGGTTCTAACGTTAGGGAATTTGTGATCGAGTTTCAATATACTCGGCTTAAATAGTGTTAAGATGTGTTCGCCCCAGAAAACATTTCTGGGCTTTGGATATGGCCATGGACTTTCATTCTTCATTTATCATTTGTCCTAATTTTATGTCACTCCGACGGGCCATTGAATGGATTCGATTTACTTTGTAAATTAACTGGTAAAATAACATGGCTTTGTGAGAGAGCTTGTTTGTTAGCAACTGAATGGCATTGCTAGGTGACATCCTGCTGGACATTGGCCGATGGTACAGGGATATTTCCATAAACCTGTGACGCTCTGGTGGGAATTGCAGAAGTGAAGGCACTACCTTTGTGTACTTGACACTGCTTTTAAAAAATTTAAAACATCGTGAACACTTACTGACTTTAGGTCCTGAAAAACGACGGGGTAGCAAGTTACGCAATTTCACAAATAAATTGTCCAAATTTCAGCAAGGCTGAAACTAAGGGATTTGTCACTCATCTGTCACCACAAAATCCATCACCAATGAGGCAGGCTCAGAAATTGGTTGCATTTTAGCACAATGCAGATTTTTCAGTAGATATGAAACAAGCTAAATAAATTTCCGATCCCGATTCAGATATTAGACTAAAACCGAACACATGCAGAATGGTACAGTCAAATTGGCAATATATTTCTGGGCTGTTTTTTATGATTATCACTCCTGAATCCCCCAAAAGATTGATCCCAGTGGAGAATTCATCCTATAGTATTACCCTATAAAACTGTAAAATGTTTGTTCATTTACCTTTCAGGAACATCACATTAAGATCAATTTGGTAGAAATAACATTAATAATAGTGGTACAAATTTTAAATATGGTACACAGGTATACCAGGGCCACAGTCGTATTGTTGGGATACAATGGTAGGTGCCAAAATGGATTTTAAAAGGGCTACTGTGGAGTCTCTATGTTTGGGCTTTGTGCAGAGAAACAGAAAGAAATGGTGTCTTGTGGTGCATAGAGCCCATAGGATTCTGGGATAGCCTGCCGGCCCGCCGCACACAAGCAGGCCACCGACCCGCTGGCGGCTGGGTCCACGTCCGGATAAGCCGCCAGCGGGGGGAGGGGGGTGGGGGGTGCTGCTGCTAAGGAAACGACCTGGGAGGTTCCTGAAGAATCCGCCCGAGTTCAAAGCGGGAGACGGGGGACCCCGTGGCTGCCTCTCACGGTCATTATCCCCACGGATGGGGTCGCCATTCAGCCTGCTTTCCGGGAGGGGGGGTGGGTCTTCGGCTCGCCAGAGAATGAGAAAGCAGGAGGAGGAGGGAAATCTGTGGACTCTTTAATTAGAAAAATGTATGGCCTTTTTATAACAAAAAAGACATACTTTATATAGAGCCTTGATAAAAGCGCTGGGGGAAAAAAGTCACTGCGAAAGCCCCTTTGATCAGAGGACTGCCTTTGTGTCTGTGACTGTTACACATTCTTTAACTTTTGTGTAAACGCGTAATTACTGGGGCAATTCACTCCAGCTAATGCCCTCCAGATCCTTTATTTTAGGACTACCCCAATATGTGGCTTATCTTCTTCTTATGAGGCCCAACTCATTCAACAATACTTTATCCATCTGGATCCTATCATGTATTAAAAAAATAGAAATCAATAGATTTTAAAATAACCATTGGCGATAGCATATAGTAAACACGTGTGTTAAGTGTATGATTTTCATTAATTTATCTATTATTAAAATGTCAAATTATTTTAACATTTTCAGCAGCTTTGGAATTGCTAAATTGTGCTAATGCTAATGTGCTAATGGATCTTGGCTCCGCGCCAGTAGCCTTCCACCACGCATATTGAGGGTGCAGGGGTACCATCGGTCTCTGACTCAAATCTACCCATGTGTGCGCCTGGGTAGCAGACAAAAGTCCCGGTTTAGATAGAGGCAGAGAAAACCCTCTGAAGCTACCTCCCTCCCGCCCCTGGGAGGGGACTGGACTTTGAGGGCAGGAGTACTGTCTGGAGGGAAGTTTGCCCTTATTGGTCCATATTCGTATTCAATCCCTTATCAAAAAGGTGATACATTCTGAAATTTGGTCTGGATAGAAGGCTCTGATGGCTTTAATTAGAAGGCGCAGATTCAGGGATGGAAACACGTTTCTATTTGTTTAACTGCTCAACCCAATCTGCAGGTTTTATCACGGACTGGGAACTGGCTTGGGTCCACATGATGAGCAGCCCTTCATGCTCCACCCAATCTGCAGGTTTTACTCACGGCCTGGGAACCATCTTGCGTCCACATCTGGGGTACACTAGATGAGCTGACAGATTGGGCTTCGGGCAGGGCCCGTTCAGGCAGCCTGTCAGTGTGTTAAGCTAGCGTGTCACGGCTAATCTTCCCAGAAAGAAGGCAGATGGTGTTGTGGGTGCCCAGAACTGGCCTCGTCTGCACCCAACCGGAAGGAGCCTCTTACGCAAACAGGGCTTGCCTATGTTACTGAAACTGCACCTGCCCCTACGCCTTGTCCCTGTCCACGTCCTGCCGGATACAATGAGCCCAGGGGGCGTTTGAAATGTTTGGCAGGTTCGACTCTGTGCTGTAGTGGAACAAGGTATCTGAAAGTCTGAAGTGCATGTATGTGCTGTAAAAAATTTTATGAAAATTACATTGATAAAGGCATTAAAAACGCTGTATGCAGGCATTTCAGAGTTCTGTAAATTAAATTAAATCAATTGGTGATTGTTTTAATTGAACTTTATTCATGAATTTAGTTACCACCTTTACTTTACAGTACACAGCTGGTACATTTATCCATAAGACGACAAAGGACTGATCCTGGTCACCGACATACATGCCTTTTAACACAATTCTTATCATTCTGTAACAGATTATTCTGAGTAGTTAAAGTCTAGACTTGAGCTTGTGCTCAAGTTTAATATCCAGTGCATTTCTTAAATTCCTTAACTGCAGCAGTGTCTTAGTGCTGCCTTCAGTAGTTTATAAACAATACAGACTGTGGGACCTCCTACACACTGGCGACCTCTACTTTCTTTTAATCATCAAACAGGATGAAAAACATCATTGATGATAAAACTTTGTTTTAAACTCCCAGTGCTTTTGGGAGATATTCTTTTCCTTTATTCAATTCTCAAATATGTATCACACATACAGCACTGTGCCTTGGGCACATGTAAAATAAAATTCTGTACAGCGAAGATGCTTTCAAAAATAATGAAATGCGAAGTTTTTAAATATAAAATAAAAACTATAAAGGAAAATAAACAAAAAATTATTTTTTTAAACAAACACCCAAAAAGAATATCAAAAATGGGAGGGAATACTTGTTGTGACCACCCTTTACCTTTAAAATGCATTAATTGTTGTGCAGTTTTATTAAACAATCGGCAGGTAGATTGTTCAGAGCATCTTGGAGAACTTGCCACAGTACATCTACAGACTTTGGCTGTCTGCCTTGCTTCTGTCTGCCCAGGTAATCACAGACAGCTTTGATGATGGTGAGATCAGGGCTCTGTGGAGACCATACCATCTGTGGCAGAATTCCTTGTTCTTCTTTCAGAAAATGAATTCACTTCTGACACACTAATTCAGAAGACAAAAAATAAACTTGAAACACTTCATTTGTGTAAAAAAACTAGGGTACCTGAGACTTTTGCACAGTACTGTATGTAATTAATTTTGATTGTTCTCATCAGTTTCCAATGAGGACATTCCAAATATCTGATCTCCCTTAACATACACTATACCAATGTCTGCCTACTCTGCTATGTTATATATTCTAGTTCAATTAGAAGAACAAGGCATATTTCTGCAGATACATGAAAAAAAATTAAAATTTCATAAACATTTTCAGCTCATTCTAAAAGAAGAAATAGCCTTATTTTCCAGGGTGGGCCATAACTTCCTTTCCCCTCCAAAGGCAGGCCTGGTCCTGGTTGGACATGAGCACCTGGTACTGATGTGTTGTTCCAAAGGCTTCGCTTGGCCGAATGGGGCACGGAAACAGCCTTTCATGGCCCAGCACAATGGCGGCACCCCCGGTAGCTGTAATAATAATTTGGGGGGCTAATCTTTATTTATGTTTCCTTTTGTCGTATGGGATCAATAAGGGGGTGCAGCTGAGAGAAGTGGGCGGGATAGCGGGGGCCAAGCCACTATTTCTGGATCAGCAGATTTCTTTGTAACCAAACCAACCACCGCAGCGGAGGTGCCTTCGTCACCGCTTCTAAGTATTCTGCTGCTCTGGTCTCCTTTATTACTGTTCTGTAGGGATTCAGAACTGACAGAGAATTCTGCTGCTCTGGTCTCCTTTATTACTGTTCTGTAGAGGATCCCTGGTCTCCTTTATCACTGTTCCGTTGGGGTTCAGAACTGACAGAGAATTCTGCTGCTCTGGTCTCCTTTATCACTGTTCCGTATGAGTTCAAACTAACTGAGAATTCTTATGATCTGGCCACATGTCTTTAGAACTAATGACTGCTTGCTCTGAAGGAACCAGCTGCATTCCTACACGAAACCCACATGTGATCTCTATTATGACCCCACTGGTGTTTGGGGTTCTGAGCTAGTACTTTACAGAAAATTCAAACTAAAAGTTGACTGACAGCTCCCCAGCAATGTTTAATTTCAACATTTAAATGATCAGTTTTTGCTTTGGTCTTCTTCTTAAATGGGCCGAAGTCCAGGACAAACACTTGTTTCCCAGAATGGCTGTACTTTCAAAGAGCTTTGGCTGGACTGCCTTGTCTCAGAACTAAAGCCGATGGTCGACGCTGATCAGAGATACTAATGCATTTTGTCGTTGGCGTATGTTTTTGACTGTCGTCTCCATGAAAGCACACTTCATTAAATGCACCTGTAGAGAGGGGGGGTCACTCAGACCCACACAGCTGTTAAAAGCTGCAAACAGGTGCATAAACAGGGGAAGCAATATGTGGATGTTGACAGGGCATTGAGGACACCTCCCTAGGCTGTCACCACGCTTCACTTTAAGGCTAACCATCTCCTCTTTACCCTCCAGACTTCGTTCTGCAGAGACTGGAGCTGAGCACTTTGAATGTTTTTTTTAAGCTAAAAATTGTAAACTGTTAGTAAATTAAATGCATGCATTTATCTCCCAACCTTTTAAAACAAAATTTAAATGGCAGATTTTGTAGGATTTACCTTCTACTGTTACAAATGTTTCTGTGGATCACCTTTTTTTTTTGCAAGGAACGTTATCACATTCCGCAGGATGCCAATCGGACAAACGTGCTTCTCTTCTGTTTTGCTTCATTCCACGCATCACTTCCTGGACCTGTCCCATTTCAAGATAGTTCCAAGCCAAGCCAATGGCCTTACGCCTGATGACACCATTTTTCTTTGGAAGCTGATATCAACAATTTTTTATAGTTGTCCTATGAAAATTGTGTTCTGTGTTCCACCAGAATCCCCTAGGTGACAAACAATTAAAACTCGCAGGTTATTTCCAATTAGAAATCCTTAAATGTCAATACTGTTTTTAATACATTTTATTGCCTATGAAGGACCACTCTCTTCAATAATGAGTAAATTTTTCAAGAGGTAAACTCTTTAGATTCACCGCCAATCTTGCCGTGCCTTACCATAAAAATGTCCGATAATCTGTCCTAATACCCATCACCTGTGTGGTCCACATTTTCCTTGACGTTCCAATAGGGCATAAGAGTGTTATGGGGAGAGGTGTTCACTTTCACTTTCAAACAGCGCTCTCGTTCAGACCTCCTCTCCATGGCAACCAAGATTATGAAGTCAATGTCCTCAAAGCCCCTGAGCAAACATCATTCCACTCAGCACCCCCACCCACCCACCCCGATCCCCCGGGTACTCCTCCACAACCCCACAATTGTCTTATCACTCAGTTAACCAGACTGTGCCAGAAACACACGCCTAGCCTACAAAGACAAAGACAAACACATTTGTCTTCGGCCTAACGATACATCTTTACCACCTTTCACCAGAACTGAAATCAATCTCCTGAGGGAGGGTGGGGGTGCACAAACATTAACGGTAGTCTCAAAAACTCAATAATAATACTCAAATTTTAGTAAGGTCCATTCTCATTTCTTAAGCTGTATAAATTTGATTGTGAACTGTATAAATGTAAGCAGTTGCATAAGTTTATACATTTGATTGTCAACTGTATAACTGTCAGCAGATGTAAAGCTTTGCACGTTTGATTGTGAACTGTATGACTGAGTGAGTAAATATACCAAATTTGGTATTTTGGTGTAGGGTTGTTGCTGCCAAGAAAGTAGGCAGGTGCTTTTAAAAAAACTTTTCAAAATTTCAGAGAAATATTAAACATTTTCCATCCACACCTTTTTAAGTCTCACCTGCTACTAGTGAGCCTTCATCCCTCTCTCTTCGGTTTACTCCCCACCTAGGCTTTTCATCACCACCTAGACCATACTTGATGAAGCAGTTGCCTTGTGTTGTGCATTAGATCTTAAATACAGAGCACCTGACTTGGGGGTGGAGGGGTGTATACATAATCTACTTTTGCTTATATACGTATACGTCTTTGATTGTTTCTCTTCTTATTACAACAGCTGAAAATAGCTGCTGGGAACCTGAGTCTAATGTGCTTTAAAAAAATACAGTACGTGGCAAAAGTCATAGGCACATGTAAAATTAAATTCTGTAAAGTGAAGATGCTTTCAAAAATAATGAATGCAAAGTTTCTAAATATAAAATATATACTATAAAGGACAATAAACAAATAAAAATTTAAAACAAACACCAAAATATATATATATATATATATTTGGGAGGGAATATATTTGTTGTGACCACCCTTTACCTTCAAAACTGCATCAGTCATCTTAGGTACAATGTTGTGCAGTTTCATTAGACAATCGGCAGGTAGATTGTTCTGAGCATCTTGGAGAACTTGCCAGAGTACTTCTACAGACTTTGGCTGTCTGCCTTGCTTCTGTCTGTCCAGGTAATCACAGACAGTCTCAATGATGTTGAGATCAGGGCTCTGTGGAGACCAGAGCATCTTGTTCTTCTTTCAGAAAATGAATGTTTGGACATCTAAAAAAAAAAGAAAACAATTCTTCTGACACACTAATGCAGAAGCCAAAAATTAAACTTGAAAGACTACATTTCTGTAAAAAAAAGCTAGGGTGCCTAAGACGTTTGCACAGTACTGTATATATTTAAGAAAACACATGTACTTATTTATCTACTTATTATCCCCTACCCAACTGTAAGTATATATTTATATAGATAGAAACGTTTTGACTGCACAGAACATCATCCTTCCCCCATTAGTTAAACTCACTTGTGTCTGTGGTCCTGTGAGAAGTTAAGGAGGACCTGAGTAAAATTTTGTGTGGAGTCAAACAGTATCAGGTTCCTTTCCTATCTGTATTTAGTGAGAAGCTGGCCTATTTCCTGTGTGGCATCATTGAGGTCCTGGTTCATTTCCTATGAGCGTTTAATGAGGAACTGACTCATTTCCTGTGTGGAGTTATTGGGAACCTGGTTCATTTCCTGTGAGCATTTAGTGAGGACCCGGCTCATTTCCTGTGTGGAGTTATTGGGAACCCGGTTCATTTCCTGTGAGCATTTAGTGAGGACCCGGCTCATTTCCTGTGTGGAGTTATTGGGAACCTGGTTCATTTCCTGTGAGCATTTAGTGAGGACCTGGCTCATTTCCTGTGTGGAGTTATTGGGAACCTGGTTCATTTCCTGTGAGCATTTAGTGAGGACCCGGCTCATTTCCTGTGTGGAGTTATTGGGAACCCGGTTCATTTCCTGTGAGCATTTAGTGAGGACCCGGCTCATTTCCTGTGTGGAGTTATTGGGAACCTGGTTCATTTCCTGTGAGCATTTAGTGAGGACTTGGCTCATGTCCTGTGTGGAGTTATTGGGAACCTGGTTCATTTCCTGTGAGCATTTAGTGAGGACCTGGCTCATTTCCTGCGTGGAGTTATTGGGAACCTGGTTCATTTCCGGTGAGCATTTAGTGAGGACCTGGCTCATTTCCTGTGTGGCATTATTGAGGACCTGATTCATTTCCTGAGAGCATTTAGTGAGGACCTGGCTCATTTCCTGTGTGGAATTATTGGGAACCTGGTTCATTTCCGGTGAGCATTTAGTGAGAAGCTGGCTCATTTCCTGTGTGGAGTTATTGGGAACCTGGTTCATTTCCTGTGAGCATTTAGTGAGGACCTGGCTCATTTCCTGTGTGGAGTTATTGGGAACCTGGTTCATTTCCGGTGAGCATTTAGTGAGAAGCTGGCTCATTTCCTGTGTCGCATTATTGAGGACCTGATTCATTTCCTGAGAGCATTTACTAAGGACCAGTCTCATTTCCTGTGTGTAAATAGTGAGGACCTGGCAAATTACCTGTGTGGGCCTTGGGTCTTGGACAGGTGCTGCTTAAAACTTCTGGAAAAAAAAACAAGAGAAAAAAAACCTTTTGATTTACTAAGACTTTAAAAGAAACTGTGGGAAGCATTTTGCCAGCATGGTACGGCATCTTCATGGAAATTTTGTCGTTGTCATTTCGATTTTCTTGCTGCTGACCTGGTTGCTGCAGATTCAAGGGGCCTCCTCATCCTTACCAGCGCCAGCTTCACCAGCTCGTCACGTTACCTTCAAGACACACCCATCGTCAAGCAGGAGCAGGTGGGAATCGCCCCTGGCAACTTCCGCCACTTTGAAGCTCAGTGACAGATCCGTATGGGAACGCCCCCCCCTCCAAGGCCAAAGAGAGTTAAAACATAAAACCCGGCCCAGCTGTCAGAACTGCAAATGGTGATTCCTTCTCACTTCCTTTTTATTATTATGAATCAAAGCTCTTCTGAAACCTGTCCAAAACCAACTTGCTTGGCCTTGCAAGAGGAAAAGCACCCCTGTTATTTATTTATTAGAATTTTTATTTTTTTTTTGTTTTAGCTTGAGGTTGTACTTAGAGAGTGTTGATAGTTTGTTACATTCCATGCTGTGTGTTTTGAAACCGGTCACTGCTGCGTGCTCTCCACACAGACCCCCCCACCTGCACCGCGGGTAATTTATGAGGACAGCCTATAACAAGTGTTCCCTGTCAGCTTAGTCTGCACGCTCAGCGTCTGATTACTTGTTACCAATCACCAATAATAACAAAGACATGCAAGATTGCTCAATACCTGGTTCCCCTTTTCAACTTGCAAGTGCCAGAGAGATCAAAAACAAAATAAATAAAACCTATATTTTTGAATATACTGAATAAGACATACCAGAAGCCAAGAGATCACGTGAATTTTATTAGCCATACACAGGTTGTCTGTATCTTACATGTTTTGTTAATTTACCATTCGTATTCTGAGTGCCAACCTGCGGAACATTGATCAGCTGGTGTAACCCTCACATGATCATTCTTTCTCCTCTATGTCACTCGGGCCCAGATTTAAAACAATTCTACCAGGGCTCTGCAAAGAGAAGCAAAGGGCTTTGGCTGCAGCATCACAGCCTCCTGTGTCTGGGTGGAGGTCTCCTTTGCCTGTTACTCCTGTGAGGTGGACCACAATTGCAGCATCACCACAGCCTCCTGTGTCTGGGTGGAGGTCTCCTTTGCCTGTTACTCCTGTGAGGTGGACCACAACTGCAGCATCACCACAGCCTCCTGTGTCTGGGTGGAGGTCTCCTTTTCCTGTTACTCCTGAGGTGGACCACAACTGCAGCAGCATCACAGCCTCCTGTGTCTGGGTGGAGGTCTCCTTTGCCTGTTACTCCTGTGAGGTGGAGCACAACTGCATTGCTGGCTTCTTTTCGACTGTCAGAGTCGCCCAGTGTTTGGGATTTCTGATCTGTCAACAGGGGGTTTAGGTTTCTGTTGAGACATGATCCGGGACCAGGGAGTACAGGGAAGTGTCTTTGGACGATAGCCTGCGTGTCTTTTTGCCTCTCTGTAAACCTGAGAATTTAAAATGGATGTGGATGTGCGTTTTTTAAATTAATTAATTAATTCATTCATTCATTAGTTTTCCAAAGCGGCACCGATGGAACACAATATGGGCATATTTTGCCTGATATTAACATTAAAGTGACAATCAAATTTAGTTTCTGGACTAGGGTTTGGGGAGGAACTTTCGCCCCAGCCGTTGTCAGTTTACCTTGGTTATGGAGGCCATCACGAAATCCGAACACTCTGGTTTCTGGGCTGCTCATGGCACGCCCTGCCAATCACTTTATGTCTTTAGCGTTAGCGTTTTATCTGTTGGACACGGTGTGAGGGTGTGAAGGGTGGCCTCTGGCGATGGGGCTTGACTTTCTGAAGTGCAAAAATTGCTGAAGTGCACGGTTCCTGTCCATGTGAGTTAAGGTAAAATAATGGCATGCTGTGTTGCACTTCTGCGTTTTTTGTGCCTTCTAATAGCCTTAGAGGATGCTAAGTATGTGAACTCTTATCATTGATTAGCATTGTGGCATAGATAGGAATTTGATTATGTGTGTTACTGTATTACAAAAGAAATGCTTTCTATGTTTCTCAACTAACAAGTGTTTACATTTACCAGACCTAACTAACACCTGTTTGCATTAACCTTACAGGACTAACACGTGTTCTGTGTTTACTTTCACTAGACATGGCTAACATATTGCATTAACTTGACATGACTAAAATGTATTCTGTGTTTACCTGACATGACTAACACATGTTTGCATTAACCTGACTTGACTAACACGTTTGCTTTACCCAGACATGACTAACATGTGTTGCACTAACCCGACATTAGTAACACATGTTTATTGTGAACATTTCATTGTTGAACCCCTACAGCGATACAATGCAGCTGTTCCCCTTGTCTAATGACTCAGTGTCAATGGTTTATGCACCATTGTTGTGCCATTACGTCACTGTAACATTCAACAAACATTAAGTATCTTCTGGGAAACCCTTGACACCTCCTGCACAAGTTCATTGAGGACGTTCACTACATGGAGATGATCCGGGAAAGTTGAACAACCAGATGTTAATAAGAAATAGTCTAAAATAACTTTTTAGAACAACATCCGAGTACAAAAGGTACAACATAATTAAATAAATGAATAAATTTTCTTATTACTGTTTCTATGATTTTTGAAATTTATTGTCAGTGGATACAGCTTCGGAATGCGTGCATAAACGAGAGACCAGTGAAACCAGGCTTGGCCCTCTCGGACCCCAATGTCAGGGTGCAGGCCGACCCAGCGGGCACAGGTGTGGCCTGAGTTCATCCATACGGGAGGGCCCCAGTCAGGAAGCGGGTTTTGTTTGCCCGGAGTGCCGGCTTGTAGCCAGCGTACTCGGCCGCGCGCTCACCAGATAATGCAGAACATCTGGGAGGATTAGGGGTGTCAGGCCAAACAGGATCCTGTCAAGGGACAATAATGAAATGCCGCTCAACAGCTGTGCGTTCGTTTCTCTGTGGATTTTCTCTTCCTAATGAGCCGGTGACTTCTCAGGGAGGAAGATGGAAACGTTGCAGCCCCCAGCGTCTCTGACCACCAGCCGCCCGTGCCGGGGGCCTGTCCGACACGCCGGGCGGAGGGAAAACACTGCGCTGGAGACATAGCCGTGTAATCTCTGATCCTTGACACCTTGTGAACTGAGCGTGACCCTGCCTGACACAGTGATGACGTGCGTGGTGTCATCGCTGCCAGGTGTTCAGTGGCCCGGGGGCTGTGTGGGCTTGTTCACATCTTCTGGCTGGCTGTATAAGCCGGACTGTAACTGAAGCATTTTAAAAATTAATTTAAGATTAAAGTGCTAATAAGACAATTAATGATCAATGGATAATTCATTAATCCACATGTACTTTTTAAATTGCGTGGTGATTCTGGATTTTCTGGCGTAATCACAGAAGTCACAAGAGAAATGATCCAGCTGAGAGTAATGCACTAGGGGAACTTTTTGGAGTGCTCTTGGTTCCTGATTGTTTCTCTCTTGGAGTGCTCTCAGTTTCTGCTTTTTGTTCTCGACTCTTGGATTCTGACTGATTTTGCACTCTGAGCACTCTTGGTTTCAATCAATCGATCAATCAATCAGTCAATCAAGTCAATCCTTTTTATAGAGCACTTTTCACATGTTTCCATGTCACAAAGTCACTTTACATACAGAAAGATACAGTATGTCCCAGGCCTGACCCCCAAAAAGCATGCCAGTGGCTACAGTGGCAAGGAAAAACTCCCTAGGCTGGCAGGAAGAAACCTTGAGAGGAGAGCCCATCCTCCGCTGGCCGGCACTAGGAGCTGAATTAAATCTAATGTCCATTTTGTTTGATGCTCTCCAGTCGAGGAGTTCCAAGGTATTGTAATATCCGGAGGAGAGCGTTGGGGGCCCAGATGGCTGGAGTCCAGTTTAATGGTCCACTGGTTGCTCTGGTGGAAGTGATGCAGTCCTGTAGGATGCCTCACGTGATTGCTCGAAAGAGAGATTATTAATGGTTACCTATGGAAGCAGGAAAATTTGAAAATTTTAGAAGTGAAAACTTTGCGAGTGGTCACAGCTACATATATCTATGGCAGCATAAATAGAGGGTGAGTGCTGGAAACAACACATGGCCATGATGGTGGTCCGAACCCATCCCGCCCCACTAAAGGCAGAACCCAGCCAACTTGGGGGAACCACCAATGAAGGTGCGACAACAGGAATAGTTCTTATCACCAAAACATTTCTAATAACCACACTGGTTATCCATTCACTGTCACAGTCCCCCTATTGACTATATGCCAGTTTGAAAAGATGCTTGCTTTAAATATAAATAATTTATATTTATTAGATAGGAGGGAGCTAGCCCATTTACAACCTTAAAAGTTAACAAAAGTAACTTAAAATCAGCCCACTGCCTTATTGGCAGCCAATGTAATGAAGCCAACACTGCTGTGATGCGATCATATTTCTTACGTCTAGTAAGGATCCTAGCAGCAGCATTATGAACAACTTGTAATGGTTTCTGCTCTTGGTTCCTGACTCTTGATTCCTAACTCATTGTGCTCTCTGAGTGCTCTTGGTTCCCGGCTCCTGGTCCTTAGCCCTCGGCTGCATTGCTTTACAAAAGGTAGAAGAAGATTTTCTATCTACATGTTGTTTTGAATTTGTTTTTACAGTTTGTTAATACTTTGGATTTACATTACATAAGCAGTGATTGGATGTTTGTGTAATGTAATATAAACTGCATGAGACTTGCATGCACAGTTCAATGTGTTATTCAGGCTCAGTCACTGCCAAAGCTCCACAAAGTGGAAAGTAAAACATTTTGCAAATAAACACTTTGTGTGCCTTCCGCCCGGCGGCTATCAAAGCTAGCTTGTCTGTCCCGCATCCAAGGACAACAAATTCATCTCTGTGCTGGTGCGTTCCGAGCCCCAACACTGCTTTCGAGAGACGGATCGAGTTTTGTAAATATCGACCCGAGTTTCCATTGCCTGCAGGGGCCATGCAAGCTGTCCGTGACTTCCTCCAATGTGACTGTTGTTATTCAGGTCCTCCCAGCCAGGGCAGGCATTGCCACTGAAATTCTTCATCGCCTTTGACCTGAAAACATTCAGAGCCGTATTGCACAAACTTTGTGGATGTTTCCTTCCGACCTAATTTTGTGTGAGGCAAACCAGGAATACCAAATAGATGTATTTATTCAAAGCTCTCTCAGCAGTGATGTCTTCTAAATCAGAGGCAAAGCAGCTCACCTTCTCCAGGATTAAACTGCTGCACGCTACCATCCCCTATACATTCACTTCTATGCGTTTAGGTCCTAAGAAAAACCCACATGACAAATCCAAGTAAAAAAAAATGCTGAATGTGAAAACATATGACACCTGGTTCACTGCTGAATGACTGCTGAATGACCGCTGGACCATTGAATGACCGCACAAGACAGTACAGTTACGAATTAATTGGGAAGAAAATTGTGATCCTTTACCTAGCAGGGCTATCTGCTCTATTGAACCTCCTTAATAGATTGTGTTTACTCCTTATTGATTATTGATGGGCAGAATGCCCAATAACGTGACCAAAGAAGCCTGGAATGCCTTTCGTTTTTAGTTAGCGGCTAACAGGTGACAAAAGATCCAGAATCCAACAGACTGACTGAGTCAATCATAAAGCAGAGAGCCTTTGAGCCTCAATGTCGGAAGGTCAGGGCTGGTTCCAGATGTCGGCCGTTAATAACAGGAGACTCCTCCCCCCAAAGAAATGGGATGACCCCGAGTCTATCACTCTGCCAGCGGGCGACCAGACCACTTCTGAGGGCCGAGGGGGTGGGTGGGCCTCAGACAATGGGATGAAAGCCTTCAGAGGAAATACCTCCTCACGGGCCAGTGCAGGTGTTGCTGTGTTTGCTCAAGTATTACCACAATCCAAGCGGCAAATGAACCCTGGTGGCACCCACAAGGAAGAGGGGGTTTCAAAGCCTCATGGGAGGAGAAACGGTGGAAAGCAGGAGACATAGGGCATACAAGCGACTGCATGGGAAAGGGATTGTAGATATAAATGTGTGACTGGCTGTGTTTTTGTTACTTGCTGCTGTTCAAGAATGTGCTGTGTCGTTGCTGGACGTGAGAGGGCAGTAACTAGGATGACACAGCTTGTGGGATCACATGCACCATGCACTCCAGCACCATGACTTGCTATGCAATAAAGCATGCTTATGTACACTCAGTTGTGTATATATATATATATGTGACCAGAAGACCATAATTTATTTTGTTATTTATTGTCTTTATATCACTAATTTGCACGAATTAATTTAGCTTAATTGTTTCATTTCTGCATTATTATGACCCACCATGTCTGACCATTCTAAAGCTAAATAAATAACTGGTGGCAGTAAAATATATTATAAATCTTTTTTTTCATATATCTAGTATAATAATTATTATAGTTTTTTATAATTAGACATTAGGCCTGCAGGTGCTTTGACGCTCTTCGTGCTGGTGCTCGTGTGTTGCTAAGACAGGGGCACACTGGCTGACAAACCGAGTAACAGAAAGTACAAATGGTTACTAGTTGGCTAACAAACCGAGTAACAGAAAGGGCAAATGGTTACTAGTTGGCTAACAAACCGAGTAACAGAAAGTACAAATGGTTACTATTTGGCAAACAAATTGAGTTGCAGAAAGTACTGACGGTTACTAGTCGGCGAACAAACCGAGTAACATAAAGTGCAAATGGTTACTAGTTGGCTAACAAACCGAGTAACAGAAAGTACAGATGGTTACTGCCGTAATTTCCGGACTATAAGCCGCTACTTTTGTCATAAGCTTTGAACACTGCGGCTTAAACAATGATGCGGCTAATTTATGGATTTTAACAGGCTAAAGAGCTTCATGCCGCCAAAACATTTAGCCTCGTCACATCGGACCAATTAAATTACCAAACAGGTCACAGTGGACCAATCAAACTGTTCAAATTAAATCACACCCACTCACACTAAATTCTTCAGATCAGTCATTTTGCGCTTCATGCACACTTTTTTCTTCATGGAAAACACACAAAGAAATGCATATGATGCAGCTTTCAAGTTAAAGGCGATCGATCTGGCTGTCAAAGAAGGAAATAGAGCTGCTGTAAAACTGTATTTTTTATTTTTTTAACCAGCCGTGTTACAGGCACTGTTCGGAAAAAAGCATTTACGCTACGTATTTAATTAAAAGTTAAAAAAGTCTTTCTGTGTAAATATCTCATGTTACAACATGGACACCTGCGGCTTATAGACAAGTGAGGCCTATATATGTACAAAACATTTTTTCTTTTTAAATTTAGTGAGTGTGGCTTATATTCAGGTGCGCTCAATAGTCCAGAAATTACGGTAGTTGGCAAACAAATTGAGTTGCAGAAAGTACTGACGGTTACTAGTTGGCTAACAAACCGAGAAACAGAAAGTGCAAATGGTTACTAGTTGGCAAACAAACCGAATAACAGAAAGTGCCTATGGTTACTAGTTAGCTAACAAACCGAGTAACAGAAAGTGCGTATTGTGCATTTGGAGGTCATTTCTGCAGGCAGAAAAACCCCACTGCTGGTCAGATGAACACCTCCCTCTGTGATGATGATACACTGTACATCTTTAATGTTAGTCTCTATCTGGGCCATAACCCTATTATCCAATCAACACAACTAGCACCAGTTTGTCCTGTGTCTTCTGGCACATCTGTTCTTGACAGAGTATATTGCCTGTGCCCCAGTACATTCTTTAGGCGAAATTTTCTTTATCGTGTGGAGCCAATCAGAGAGGAAAGTGTTAAATGTGTTATATGGCATGGGTTAATCTCAGTGATGTACCCTGCATGCCTCTCCACAGGACTGTAAAATCAGTCTTATTCCATCCCATGGCCCAGCTCAATGCATGTACGGGTTTTGACTCAATGATGACAACGTCCAGTCGTGCAGACTACCGAATGTTGGTGTTAACAGATCTAACCCTAGCTGTAACAGGAAAGAGGCTCTCTGACTTGAGGGACTCTTTTTAGGGCTTATCTTTAGGTTGTCTCTCGCATCTCACGACCCATCCGGAGGAAAGAAAACTAACATGGACCTTTATCTGTTGCTTTGACATGAAGCAGGGCTACTGACAGTGATTATGAACAGAACCAGGCAGGCACTTATTTATGAAAGTTCATTGAAGCAGGTTAGCAGGAACGGAATGAAAATAAAATCCATGAAATTGTAATTAACCTTAATATAGGGAATAAATAATTGATAAAACTTTTTTTTTTTGTGAACTCAGTATTAAACAATAAATCAATTGTACCTCATACAAAAAATTCCACATGAAAAGTAAATCAGTTTGTTAGTGGGGCAAGGTTCAAACCTAAGCTTCCCCTCCAGGTTCTGAGCGTGTCATCTTTCAGCGGGGTTAACTAACATTGCCTTTACTCCAGGCAGTTTGAAAATCCCAACCCTTTGAAAATCAACCTTAAAATCGTACCTTCGGTCTTTGTAAATTTTCTCTGCACTGAAGTACAGACTCCAAAATTTGCGGGGATGAAGGCTGAATATTTTGGAGAATTTAGCCCTTGGAAATAATAAAATAAACAATGAAGTATCTTAACTTTCCTGACCACTTTTCCCCCGAGGTCATATATCCTCTTTGATCTGCCTTTTTAACTGACCTGCTTTTGTGTTTGTAGTGAAATCTTATTTTAAAATTTTCATTAATTTTCCAAAAAAATAAGTGTTATGTCAACTATAGCATTTTTAAAAAAACTTTATTTATTGATCACTAAAACAAACCAATTTTGTTCAAGCCTGAATTTTTGCAGAATAAGTTCAATGACTCTTAAATTGCCCTTTTCAGGGGGGAATCTCTGGGAGTAATAGTATGTTTGAACGCAAAAGAACAGCAGCTGCCCTTTACTAAGGCTGGCTGTTCTGTTACATTTGTCATTGGCTACGGATGTTATGCTACGTTTGCCATAGACTTAGGCTGTTCTGTTACGTTTGTCATTGGCTACGGATGTACTGTTACGTTTGCCATTGACTACGGCTGTTCTGTTACATTCGTCACTGGCTACGGATGTTCTGTTGCTTTTGTCATTGGCTACAGATATTATGTTACGTTTGCCATTGACTATGGCTGTTCTGAAACGTTTGCTGTCGAGTGCAGCTATTCTGTTACTTTTACGATTGACTGCAGCTGTTCTGTTATTTCAAAAATGTGTTTCTTCAATTTCCTTCAGAGTTCCGTATAGTTATTGTTTCATAAAGCCTCTCTGACATTCCCCCAAACTCAAAATCAATGCATTCCATCTCCTCCCCCCTTTATATTTCTGAGACAAACATATTTATTTGTAGTCTTCCCATAAACAAACCTCACAGTGAGCGGTCAGACCATGGAAAGGAAGTCACAGTGAGTGGTCAGACCGTAGAAAGGAAGTTAGTGTCTTTTTATATCCGTGCCCAGTCCATGTTTGCAGCCTTTTACGATTCAGCTGGCTCCAGTGAAACGCCTTGCAGAGCAGGGGGTGGAAGGCCTTTGAGCATAAACTTTCCCCTTGAAAGACATTTAGCCCCTCGTAACTGCACTCTTATTATTATTTACTATTATGAAGACATTTAGCCCCTCCTAACCGGTCTCTTACTATTATTTACTATTATAAAGACATTTAGCCCCTCCTAACCGCACTCGTATGTCTGTTTATTAATGAGACCGGTGAATCAAGAGTCTTTATCATTTTATCATTACCGATGTATCGAATGTCACTGGGTTGTGTGTTATTTTTATGCTGTAAAACTTCGACTTGGGTATTGTTAAAAGTTTCACTCATTCACTCTTTCTGGAGTATTAGTCATTTAAAAAGGAAGTGCATGCAAGCAGAAATACACATATCCATCTCTGTATATCATTTATACACAGGCTTTGAGAAGACGCATGATGACCCGGTATTTTGCAACGTTACCAAAATTGTTTACAAAGGCTGAACTGTGATTTTAAAAAGTTGTTTTACTTTCTCACAAAATTTAACTTGACAGTTCAACAGGATGTTGTTTCTGAAAATGCCAGGTTTAATATGAATAGTTTCCACTCTTGGGTAAAGGACCTGTTTCTTGACCCGTATATATAATTATCATTATAATATGTCTAATCCTGTTTGAAGTTAGGTCATTTTTTTTTTTTTTTGCTTTAGGGGAAGTTAATAAAACTGAGGACAGGAAAGGGGAGCTTTGAAACAGATAGAGGTTGTTTCCTGTTAGCACCTGCTGCACAATAATGACCCCAGGCAGTAGAGGCCTTTAAACCCCACTGTGAAGAATTCACCTGACAGCAGGCCAGGGATCAAAGGTCAAGGGTCGAGGGTGGAGTGGATTCGCCCGAGGTCCAGAGAGAGGGGGAATTTTATTTACAACGTTATAAATTTTATAATTTTATATTTGAATTACTGTATAGGCAGACGTATACTTGTTTTGATAAATCTTAATTTGATAAAATCTTGAATGTGCATACATAAAACTCTTAAGGGTTCTTTAGAGTATTTTAAATAACATAACTGAGTGATTTGAACAGAATATATTTTGTAATCATCTGTTCTCATTAAGACATTTTATTTTAATTTTAACAGAATGCCTTTTGATCACACAAAGGAAATGAAGCGCCCAAACCTTAAAATGACAGAAATATTTATCAGGATAAAACACACATATAGAAATGCCGTAACGGTTACATTACATTTCAATCTGTTAAATATGTACTCAAGCAATGGGGCTTCGTGATGTCATGTCCCCTCCCACCCCATGTCTTCGGCCTGCCTGTGAAGACTCACTCTGAGTGCTACAGGGCAGGCATTGGAGCTATAGGGTTGCCATTAGAGCTACAGGGCAGGCGTCAGAGCTACAGGCCGGTGTCAGTGCAACAGGGCAGGCGTCAGAGCTACAGGGCAGGCGTCAGTGCAACAGGGTAGGCATTAGAGCTACAGGGCAGGTTTCAGAGCTACAGGCCGGTGTTAGTGCAACAGGGTAGGCATTAGAGCTACAGGGCAGGCGTCAGAGCTAAAGGGCAGGCGTCAGAGCTACAGGCCGGTGTCAGTGCAACAGGGTAGGCATTAGAGCTACAGGGCAGGCATCAGAGCTACAGGGCAGGCGTCAGAGCTACAGGCCGGTGTCAGTGCAACAGGGTAGGCATTAGAGCTACAGGGCTGGCGTCAGAGCTACAGGGCAGGCCTTAGAGGTACAGGATCCCTCTGGGACTCTTTCTCCAGTTAAACAGTGAAGTACATCCTCCACAGAACTGATCCATTTTTATAAAAGAGAAAAAGCCTTTAATAGTCCGAATTAAAAAATTTACAGATTTGTTTACAACAAGAGGTCTCATAAAAACCTACATGCTTGCTTCCCTCGTCTGTGAAGATATTCCTGCACACTAGTTCCATCCTATATCTTTGTCCCTTTTATGATAAACATAAAGGGTAGCAATCGTATGCAAAGTTCTTCTTGTTTATTCCTGGCAAGCCCTGGTTGGCCATGCACAGCTGAAACCAATTATCTGACTGTGGCTCTGAAGTTACAGCCCTGGCAATAATTACAAAACAAAAATACATGATACGAGTCCCTAATTATTACTAAACACATGTCCGTTTAACATATCAAGCTGAAAACACTCCAGTATAAAAATGTCACCAGAAGTTTTATTGCAATCAAAGTGTAAGGAGGCGACCACAAACCACGTTTGGCATTACCAGAACAGAGTTTGTAAAAAAAAAAAAAAAGGCTTTTCATCTTCAGTACCCTTAAGCTGCTAAATAAACACTTTGGTGGAAAAAGCTTGGGCTTCAATTTAATTAGGAGATTAACCTTTTACTGCCCATTATCTATTGCATTATGGACTTCAGTTCACTTCAAAGCACTTTTGACTATATACGTCAGAGACGTAGCCATGGAGTCAACATTGGAGGGACCAAATCTGCCAAAGCACATTTTTATTTGATTTATATATTTTATATTATATATTATACTGGGGGGAAATGTTGAGCATTAATTACGCCCTGATATACATATAAAAAAAAGTAATTTCTCACAAGAACCAGTGAGATGTTGATAAAGTCTAACAGTGAGGGCTTTGCTCGGTAAACAGAAAGAACACAATGTCTCTGTTTTCTGATATTAGTAATCATAAAATATGCAATATACAGTATCCTTTATAATAAGTGAATAAAACCAAAGAGAAGAAGTATTTTAGAAATACTTTAGAAGTATTTTGTTTTCTTAGTTTCCTACCTTAAATCTGTAAATGCGGAGACAACACAAACAACCCTTTCCACCTTAAATCACATTGTAAGGCCTGTAATATTTAACAAATGGGGGATTCTGGACAAAGAAGCAATTAAAGGGTTGCTGATAAAATAAAAAATTGGCTACTTCCTTCCTGTTGATTTTCCGAGTTGACTTCCAAGCCACGCTTTAACTGAGCTGCCTTCTCACAAGCGGAGGCTGATGGTTGGACAGTTGCCATGGAGCCAGTTGCCATATGGCGACCAAAGTGGATTGCTCTTTCTCCCCTTTCTTCCACTTTGGACGGCACTGCAGCCTCACCGTCCTCAGATGTATTGTAACCAGCAGTTTGTTAGCTGGATGAGATATCGATCCAACGAAAAGCAGTCATGGTAACAATTAAGCTGCAGGGCCCTTCCAAACGCGGCCTTCCTGTTTGGGAGAGCGATATCTTTCCCCCATGCAAGATTCGCAGTCTAATGAAGCCCCTTGAGGGAGGCCTTTTGTAAGCTGATAAGCATAGGAAAAACGCAGAGGCCATGCAGAATCACAGAAACAAAATCATTAGTGAGTGACTTTCCTGCTGCTTTGTAAAAGAGCTTCAAAGGTCAGACGACGGTCAGGCTGAAAAACAGAAAAACAAACAATAACTAAACAATCGTCTCGGTAAATTGCACCTATTGCTGCAGCCGTGACTGTGTCAACGCCAGGGTTTTCAAGCAATCTGTTGATGCTCAGATGTGTGCATCAAAGTCTCACATACCACTGAAAAATGTAAAAATGGAATGCAAACTGAGGGCTACCATAAACTACCATAAACCCATAATTATTGCCCTAAACAGCAGATTTCAGGTCCTCAAGTGGCAGCTAAGCCACATTGTGCTAGGCATAGGCAAGATCTCAACCTGCACAATTCAGTGGCACTGAAGCACGGACAGACCTCAGCGCCACACCCTAATCCTATAATGGCTCCCAAAAACATTCCAGACTTCATGTTGGTTTAAACTTCTCTGCTCGCTCTCGGCAGGACGGCAGACGACGGTGATGTCGCCCACTTACCACGCCGATTACCGGTGGGGCAAGTGGTCCATAATTGCCCACTTAGTCGTAGTAATCCCATCAAAATATTGGACTGTGCAAACAGAACTTGCTTGTTCCCAACGGCCTCCCTACATGACACAAAGGACGTCTCTGTTGTGTCTCCCCTTCTGTACTTCTGGACTGCTTCTTTACCTGATCTGTTTGCCTCTCTTTTACGCAGCCAGGTTGTTGAAAATGTTGTTAGTTGCAAGTATCTCTTTTCTTTTTCAATATTTACTTGGTGGTGATGGTTACGTAGTCATAATTTCCAAAAAATCATTGTTGGCTATGCCCCTGCCTGGGACGTTGCACAAGATCCACTCTGAAAATCGAGGGCCACACCCCCCTACCCCCAAAAAACTGAACAGAGCCGGAACTCGAAGGCTAGATTTATTCCCCATTTGTTAGCACTTTCCTCATTACTTACCTTCTTGGTATATTTAGCTATTTCATTTTTAACAGGGGAAGAACGTTTAGTTACCTTGTAGTTAACTCCGGAAGACTGCCTAGTTACCTCATAGTTAACAACAAAGATTGTTAAAAACCTCAGATTTTAAAGCCATGAAAATACACTATATGGACAAAAGTGTTGGGCCACACCTCTTAATCATTGAACTAAGGTGTTTCATTCAGTCCTATTGCCACAGGTGCATAAAATCAAGCACCTAGCCATACAGTCTGCCTTTACAAACATTTGTGAAAGAATGGGTCGTTCTAAAGAGCTCACT
>JAOYSI010045613.1:16826-27091 GCA_025775065.1 Hiodon alosoides | reverse complement strand
TAAGTACTTTGTGGCTCCTACTACTTATAGTAATAATAATAAAATAATAATAATACGAACACTGAACTAATAAAGAAACACATTTTATGGTTGGCTCTGGTGTTATTTTGACTGTTAAATAATACATAAAATGTGAAGGCCTATTAGTTGATGTAAATTTACTTTTTATTGAAAATCGTACTAAAAAACTACGCATTTATCACACGATAATAATAGTGTATTCTCACAACAATAGACGAAGCCTTTCATTTCATCGTATAGTGGCTCGGCGGAAGAACGAAGATTTCATCCATGGTGCAGCTTTTATAGAAAGTTCTATAGCGGATTTAATTAAATACGTACAAAGTGAATTTATTCGTTTTCTTCAGTGCTAATGCTTGGTGGATATTTGTCAGGACTTAATCCGTTTGATATCAGCCAGCTATGCTTTCTATAACTTAAAGTATACAGGAAATTATTTACTCTATTTAGGCATCATATGATATGAGCATATCTTAAAATCAATCATACATATACCTTATTCAACTTTAAAGTGTACAATAATGCAGTACTAGATTGCCGTACTCTTACGTATAATGAATAAAAATATTTAGGCCTATCATAATAAAAAAAGTAATAGTGGTAGTACGACAACCATGTTAAAGGAGTATGCCACACCACCATCACAAACCCAAACCGTAGTACGTATAGGCTACTGCCGTTAGCAACCCAACTACATCTCAATCCTGGAACCGGGTGGGGGCGGTGCGTGAGGGTCACGGTGATGGTGTGCGGTGGCGTGAGTGTAACATAATCCCGTTTGCAAATGTTATGAATGTGTTTTTAGTAGCGTTGAACAATTTAATTTAATTAAATTATATGACCAAGATGAATTAATGTAATCATGGATTCTCGAAGGCTACAAACCGAGAGAGAGAGGCAATGCCAGTTTACAGACAGGCTTGCTCGACATTAAATTGTGTTTAACTACCTGAAACATACCAAGCTCACACGGACGGAAAAAAACAACGAGAAATGAACACGTATACTTCTAATATGACTACAGTAACATTTACCAATTATACCACGCAAACGAAATATTAATTGTAATGTAAGAATAAGGGGAGAAAATGCGTTCTGCTGTCACACAAATTCATACGCATAATCTGACAGGTTAGTAAATGCAATATTGTCCTCGTGTGTCCATGGATACATTATAAAATACACGGTTCCACATAGCGGTGCATTGGATCATTACGGCGTGGTTACCGCATACTTTTCAGAAAAGTAAGAAAATACGTACGTTGCATTGGCACTCCGAGTATCTCTGGTAGACTTTTCGCTGGACACTCCGTTGGCAAAACTGCTGCACTTTGCATCATTGTGATCCAACCGGATTTAAAAAAAACATCCACTCACATACAACGTACAAAGAAAGGTAGATGTAAAAATATATATTTATTAAAAGGCAATGACACCCTGTGTTGGTTTAATTTTCCCTTTAAAATTTCCGGTGCGTTTAATTTGTCTCGGGATATTCTCAGAGCTCGCAGGTCGTCTTTTGGTGTCTATCAAAGATGCAGCTTGATTCATCCCACACTGCAGGGGAGGCAGTGACGTCACCAGGGACACAAGCTCCGCCCAGAGGCGAATGAACCCCCAGTTTACCGCAAATAAACGGAAGTGTTTCACTCGTAGGCTGTACAGGTAAGTACTACAGTCCAATGTGAGGATCTTGAGCGGCTTGGGGCGGGATGCCATCAAAAAGGCGGATCTTTCCTCCAACGTAGACCTACTGTAAAAACAGGACAATTTTTACTGAGTAGTGCGATAGGAATTTCCCCAACATTTTTTCGATGCTCAGTGTTCGATCATTTAGATCGGAATTTGTTTTTAATACGTGGATGTTGTGACATTTTTTATGTTTATATTTTACGTTTCAGTTTATAGGACTATTCATTTCACCATCCGCCGTTTTTACCATCCGCTATTTTTATTACCCTTCATCCACAAAAAAACTGAGACAAATTTAGGATTAAGGTGTATGCCAAAACACAAATATGTGAAATACTTTTTAATGTTCTCTTTGAACATTAAAAGTCCGAGAAAAGTGTTTCATGTCAGAGTTCAGTTCAATACAGGAGTTGAGTCATTGGCCGAGAAACGTATTCCCCTCGGAGAGTTCGTAGTTCAGGGCGGATTACCTCGACCTTCGCATCCAATTCTTTTCAGGCATGAAATTAAATTCTCTCACAAATGTATCGCAACAGTCACGGTGTTTATCCTAGATGCATCGACTAATTCATTTTAACAAAGTATCACTTTTTTCCAAAATGGTCTGTATTTCGACAGCCCTTAAAATCGCCTTAAAATTCAGCATTTATTGCGAACAAACACTTACTTACATCCAACGTCAAGGTGGTTGGGTTGAATCTGGGTTTGAACCTGATCCATTGTTCTCTTCATCTGTTTTGTCCTACTGCGTTTTACTACTGCTGCTGTATTTTACATTTCACTCATTTATCAGAATGCAATAATAAAATAATAAAAGATCTATTGAAATTTGAGCAAAGGTTTTTGGGTTATAATGAATTTACATAATGATGAAGCTATGCAAATCTCCCATTACTGGGCTTACATCAGTTATTTAAATTGGCACATACTCATTAGTAGTCTATATTAATTGTAATGGGGTACGTAAGCGAAATAGTTTTATAAATCTTGGTATTTATTTAAAATACAATATAACATCCATTCATTCTCAGGAAAGCAAAACAGAAAGCAGTAAGGCCTCAACCTTCATTAACAAAGAGTTTGTTAAATTTTGTTATAAAAGGCAACTTTTAAACTAAAATAATAGCTGGCCAATATTGCAGATCTATGAGGAGAATAAAACAGCATTAAATGTATAGTAACAATTGTTATGACCTATTTTTTCATCTTCCGGTGCTTGAAATTATAATTATCATCATCATCATCATTATTGTTATTATTATTATTCCAAAATTACAAATATAATTGCCAAAATAACAAAGGTTAAAGAAATGTATTTTTCTTTAGGCAATTATCACCAGATGCAACCGAGAGAAATGGGGTGATGGGAGTTTGAATAGGCTTTTGCTTATGTAGACACATTGACGGTGTAAAAAACCCAAACTAAGGACATCGGAGGTTTTGTCACATTTTTCCTCGTCTGTATGACGCAATCAATCACATCCTGCTACGCAGTGTCTTTCACAGCCCACTTTACCACCCCTACATACTATGTAAATTTTTTAAAGGGTAAATTAAATAACAATCATTTTGGAGATAATCTAAACAAGGCATCCTCATTTAGATCAGTATATACATCAGTTCATTTCTGAGATTAAATGTTTTGCACAAAGCGCAATGATATTTACAACAAAATACAACACAGCCTTCGTGGTAGGCAGGATCTCCCGTTCACCAAATGTACAATCATATAAATCTTCTGTTTTTCAAGTAGATTATCAACCAATCAATCAGTCACATTTAATTTGTTATAGCGCATTTTTACAAACAGAATTTGTCACAAAGCGCTTAACGTGGTATTTTCCAGCGGGAATCGAAAAACCAGAAAACCCAGTGCCGATTTGGGAAAACTGGAAACATTTTCCCTGACCCCAGAGGCATTCGGGAGAACTCCTGGAAAATGACATAACGAATACAACGGCCTTGACCGTTCAACACGAAAGCAATTAAGAAGTGCGTCACAACAAACTATACCTACTGTTTCAAAAGAAAATCTTAAAAAAACAAAAAAACATTTATCATCACCAATAAATTAATAAGCACATGGATTTATTTTAATAACCCACAGTTTTGAGCAATATCATACAATTAACGTCATTTGATTAATTTACTAAACAAGAACAAATAATAAACAAATCTCCCATTCTTTCCTATAAATGATAAGCCAGTTACTATTTAGTTTAAACTTTGACTTCAGTCATGTCTGTTGCATTTTATGTGCGGTTACATATATTACGCTTTATATTTAATTACAGACAAATTACCGGCATAGTTATGTAACTCCTTGCTGAATATTTACTGCAAAGGTCGACAGAGGGACTCTTAAATGTACGGCATTAATTATGGAATCATCTCTGCTGTGTTAGAATAAACCAAAATTGTCAAATTTTATTGCCCTACACTAAATTGACAGTTTTCATAAACATGTATCCATGGACTTGAAATAAAGTTATGTTTGGCTGCCTCTAGCATTAATGCCCTGCTTTTAAAATCATATTCGGCCAGTACCAATGAAAATATGGTTAAAAGTTGGTTAAACTTACAAATATAGGGATGGAGACAATTCCAGGTTTTCCTGCATTGGAAGGGCAGGAAAACCTGTTCACCTGGGGCAACCGTATACAGACCTTGCACAGAACATCTCGGAACGTATTCAGCAGAACATCACAGAACCTACTCAGCAGAACATCTTAGAACGTATTCAGCAGAACATCACAGAACATACTCAGCGGAACATCTCGGAACGTACTCACCGGAACATCTCGGAAAGTACTCAGCGGAACATCTCGGAACGTACTCAGAGGAACATCTCGGAACATACTCAGCAGAACATCTCGGAAACGTATTCAGCAGAACATCTTTGAACATACTCAGCGGAACATCTCTGAACGTACTCCGCAGAACATCTCTGAACGTACTCAGTGGAACATCTCAGCGGAACATCTCGGAACGTATTCAGCAGAACATCACAACGTACTCAGCGGAACATCTCTGAACGTACTCAGCGGAACATCTCGGAACATACTCAGCGGAACATCTCGGAACGTATTCAGCAGAACATCGCAACGTACTCAGGGTTAACCTTTTAAGACAGTTGATACTTGACTTTTTCACTTTTTGTATCGGTTTCACAGTTTTGACTTTCGTATATTTTGTTACTTAGCCCATTCAGAAAGTATCCTGAGCTTGTTCAAATGGAAGGGCATCCAACTGTGGTTTCATCTGCTGAGGTTGGATGTCTAAGTTTGTTACATACCTCCACCGAGGGTTGAAATGAAACCTTACTGTAAAATTTACTAAAATGTTATTACGGTAAATTCAAATGAATAGTAAAAAATTAAAATAAACTTCTGCAGCACTACATTTATTATTATTATTATTATTATTAATATTATTATTATTATTATTATTATTATCATTATTATTATTATTATTATTATTTAACGTTGCCACTGTGTTTGTGTGTTTGTTTAGAGAACCTGATAACTATCTTGAATCACAATCTAGAAATAAAAGGCTGGTGTCCCATTGTTCAGGTTCTGGTTCAAACTCATCCTCTGGGAGAATACCAAAACTCATCAAGCTGATTGACTCCAAGCGCAGGGTATATGACCCTCTCGCAGGCCACACAAGCTGTACTAACTGTCCTGTCACAACTATCCCTACTTAGACAGATGTAGATTGCAGTGGCTTGTGAATAAGGATGATCTACAGTATTTATATGATAGGTTTTCTTATTAAGCAAATTCAATTATTCAATGTGCTTTTGACCTGGATGAACTGAAGATGAAAATGCACTCAAATTGTCACAAAATGACAGACAGATAAATTTACGTACACATTTTTAAAATGGGCTTAATGTATTTTTTTCATGAAAAACAAGAAAACATAATGTTTGTGCAAAGAAGCCGTTTCTTTTTCCATCAAAATATTACTCATTCTTATTCTTCTTCTTATTATTATTGTTATATAATAGTTATTATAGAGGGTTACAACTTTTTTCGCTGTAAACACACATGCTCACAGAAAATCTCAATAAATACATGAATAGTGGCATGTTTGAATTGTGGGGTTTGATAAATATTATTAATTTCAGTACGACTATTTTTCTGTATGCAAATTAAGCTGATCACTTCCACTTCCGTTTTTCACTGATAGCGAATCGTATGATTTTTTTCATTTGGTCTCGCAGGTTTGGTGCGTTGGTGGAACACGTCCTACGCGTTGCACCACTGTCGTCGGGCCTGTCTTTGTCAACCCTTCAGTGTGTATATTCTGGCTCAAATGTTACACAACTTGACATCTTGAGGAGGCGGTCTGCAATAAATCAAGGGCGTATTTACTGCCATCCTCATTGACCACGACACCTAAAAATTGCGGTATTAGAATTCACGACCTTGTAGCCTGCTAGCCAGATACGCTTTCCATATATGTTCAATAATATGTTAAATATATTTTTAAAACATACATTGAAACTTTGATGTATTCGATTTCAATTGTATGTTTAAAACCATACTTCAATAACCCTCACAAAATATCGTTAATCTCGTCAATAGCAGCGTCAATAAAACGCAATTGCTCAAATCACCGATCAACTATATCCCTTTACCCCCAAAACGTCCACTTTAGACGATATTAAACGGTAACGAACCGGAAACCCATTACTATCCAGGTTTTTTTCCTCCAGTTCTCAATTTTTGGCAATTCCATAAAAAGTTTGTTGTTAGTTCGTTGTTTGATGGTTTATCCGATCAAGCTTTCAAAATCAGTAGATGGTTTCTTTAACTGAGATTGCGTTATACACAGATAAATATCTCCTCGCGCTCTATACCAACAATTGATAGGTACGATTTACCTTGTCCCTTCCCTCTGTACCTCTCGTAACTATATTTTCAAAATATAACGGTTAAGGACAGACGCTATCAATATGAGCTATGATGCAATTTTACGCATCCGCATACCGACAAATTCGGTAAATAAAAATAAACCTTCGCAAACGTTTTAAACAAAGCAAAATCGACCAACATTTCCAATAGGCAAAATCGTTGACAACAATAATAATAATATTTCCATTAACAGTATATTACAAATTTATTTAGATTCACTTCAATATACAGTGGACATTACCACAAATTGTATAGAATGAGTAATGAAACAAATTTAAGTAATCTGCTTCAAAGACCGACGTTACTAGAAGACAAATTAACAAATAAATAATAAAAAAACATCAGTTAATGCATTATATTGATCTGCCATGAGAAAATATATCAAGACTAATAACTGGCTAATCGACTCCTCGAAAGCGCCGTCCAAAAATAAATAAATAACAGGTATCGTGCCAAAATAAAGCGTTTCCTGAGAACAGACAGCGTTTGAAATGTAAACCTGCAAAAATACATATTTGCCGGCAACCTACCTACATCAGGTGACTACGGCAGTAGTAACTTTCAACAGACCTCAGACTGAACAGCATTCGTTTTAAATTTAAAAACTGCGCGGACAAAACAGGCAGCACTTATTATTTTCAATTTTTTCATTTAAAGAGCTCTTTTGTTTTTGGCACATAGACATTCTGACGCCGATGCAACAGCCTAACGTTTAATAAAGCTTTCTCCTCTTCTTTGTGAGGAAAGACTGAGCGACACAGAGAGAACCATTGAAGACGACGCAGAAAATTAAATTGCGCTTCGGGAAAAATTCTATTAGGGAATAGTTACTGTCTGCCTGACCAGTGCTTTCCATTAACGTAATTAGTTGTTTGACGAGACTGAAGATAGTCCAGGTATGCAAAGAAGGGACCTGCTATTTTAATTTTGCACTGAGCTTAATGTTGGCTGTTCACGAATTGTTTATTGCCCACCCAATTAAAAAAAAAAAAATAATAATAATAATAATAATGGCATATAGGCTATTTGGGTATCAAAAAATGTATACATGGGCCTACATTGCTATAAGTAAAAAATCATCATAATTCATAATATACTACAGCGTTGTCCTACTAATTCTTGTTTTAAAACTCACAAATTAAATAAAATAAACTAAATAAACTCATTTATAAAGAGAAAATATAAACAAACGAATAAATCTAAATACACATAAAACGGTAATAATCAAGGGGCGGTTGCAGCACTGGTAAGGTAACCCATCAACGATCCATTCATTAAACCGCTAAGGAGTGTATTTCTCATTCCTTCTGTGAGGTACACACGTTTCTTAATATTAATAGCGACTGAATTCAAAATTATTTTTGCAACATATTTGCAACAAAAAATTGGTGGAGACCGTCTAATAAATATATCCGTCGTGATTGAATAGCTGACTAAGGTTAGGCTATCTATGTAACGGGGATTTCGACGCAAATAAAGTACGACGTGGACGCCGTCACGCACACAAACTACGCAATGCCTATATGAATGGATACCCAATTATTTTAGGTAATGCCTTTCAAATGATCAAAGCTGACAAATAGATAAGGACAATGACTGCTTCTGACGATTGCTGCAAATTTACCTCCCTTGACAACAATCCATCATAAAAACCTCATAAAGCTTGGATTCAGCAGTAAGAGATATCCTTATTCCATCCAAGACATGCACCTAAGTACATTGAAAGAGGGCCCATAGGCAACGGCCCCATATGAAGGTAAATACGGAGCAGTACCGTCTAAAAGCAAGAGATATTAATACAGTTTTAGATTATTCGTTCCTCTAAACGCCAAGGGGGCAATGTACCAGTCTTCTGAGAACATGGAGGTCGAACTGAGGAGGCTGAACTTTTAATGTTTTGTAGCAACGGATCTTTAGTGAGAACGGAAAGCCAGTCACAACACTGTTGTCTCTGTACGTTTACACTGAAGGACGAAACCAACGCTTCATTGGGGCATGGCACCAGAGTTTCACCAACTTTTCTTTCCGTTTGTGTAATAGGATATAACTGTTAATCTACAATCTGCTCCCCGGACACCTTAGGTCTGCGTCTTCTTCCTAAACAAAGCCTGGCAACAGTCACAGTGTTGTGAGGTCTGATGAGCAGAAAGCATAAAGAAGGATATTCTTTCATCACGTATTTATATATGGGAAACATGGAATAAAATCTCATCAACCATAGTAATGTAAAGGTTTATTTTAACAAGAGAGATTATAATCTTAGCCCCAATAACCTAATCTACTCAAAGGGATTGTTTTTTGTACTCGTTTAATTTATTAATCAGATTTTTTGAAAGGTTTATATACCCATCAGGAATCCCATTACACTGTGAAACAATGGTCCAGCACACAGAGGTCACGCAGAGTTATGGGAAAAAATCCGCTTGTTAAAATCTCAGACCTGATTGGATATTATCAATTGTGTCATCATTTTACAGACCAACTGTGCATACAACCTTACCACAATGGGGGCATTTTCATTTTATTTAATGGAGCCCTGACCAGTAAATCTTAACTGTCAGTTCATCCTTTGGTGTTCCAGTTGGGGGCAAAGTAGTCGTTGAATGTAAACACTAGTGCTGCTTTTGAGTAGGACGCTTGATTCGTGGGTTGCTGTGGTGAATCTTGTATTTGCAACATTTAGTTTTGTATTTAAATTTGAGGATTTACTTTCGCCCTTTAACCTCAGTCGGCCAATCAGTCAGCTCTCTAAGTCAGTTCACATTACACCATTTTAAAAATAAACCAGAAAAAAAGATTTGCCAAGTTTTTTTTGCCAGAAAAAACAAAACAAAACATTTGGCACCCCAGAGAACGTCGTCATTCATTGATTGATTGCTTTTTTAACGAGGGCCGCCATCACTTGCTTTTAGGGCTCAACTGAATCACAAACAGCATTGCACTGAAGACATGAACACATTCCCAGGCCGCTTCAGTGAGCTCTGAGCAGCCCAGTGTCCTCAGAGACGGATGCAGGGAAGCCGTCAGGCTCGCACCCGTTGCAGATGTGTGTGTGTGCTGAACCACTGCAACACTTCGAGCATCAGTTAAACTGTCTCTAGGGTTTCACAAACCAAGCTGAGCTGTAGACAGGCAATATTACACACCATCGGGGAAGAACGGATCGGTTAACAAATTAGGAATCAATCAGGAAAGGTGAAGAGGAGTTGATATCACTAAAGATATCGCTTCATCTTGAAGATGGTGCCCCTGGAGTACAACCGAATGGAAATTATTTACACTTATACATAAAAAATTCAGATGTCCGAAGTCATTTGAGGATTTTACGTTGCTTGCATTTAACGAGTACGTTCCATGTTCTGACATGCTGGGCCTGCATAGGGAAGATTCAGCGTGCTATTAAAGTGGGAATTACATGTCTAATAAAACCTCCTCTACATTTTAATGCTGTCGCGAGATGGGTCAATAGCAGTGCAAAAAGATACCATCAATTAAACTTTTAAGTTATGCAAGAAAACTAAGTTGCATGGACCCAAAAAGAGACACACACACACACACACACACACACACACACACTGAAGTGACCACTTCCAAGTGTCCGAAGGAAAGGGCTTTAAAAGCCGATTG
>JAOYSI010045613.1:0-11569 GCA_025775065.1 Hiodon alosoides | reverse complement strand
ATGATCTTGCATCACTGTTTGTGTGGAGTTTGCAGGTATATGTGTGGCTTTCCTTCAGGTGCTCTGGTTTACACATATCTGTCCAAAGTTGTTTCGGAAAGTGAATGGATAAACATGACGCTATTAATTCTGTGTTTTAAATAGCAGAAGTCACAGGTTGTACCTAAGAACTGGATATAGGCTGATGCTCCAAAGCACACGCAACACTATCTATGGCCAGTTTATTTGTCAACCACGACAGCACTGTTGTGCTGTTATCTACATTCCTTTAAGCTCTCCAGAGGTACCGCGGAATATGACGATAATCCAGAAAGACAATGATGTGTATGATGATGGGTGCGGGTGTTTCACACGGCACCAGGAGTATATAGGAATGCTTTTTAAAAAGTTCATTAAGGCCATTCCCTGAGCTCTGCGTATGTTGCTGGTATATATTTTGCATAAGCTGAAATATGAATTAGAGGTTAAACACTGCCATTAGGTCGAGATGAGTGAGATGTTCAACTGAAGGAAACGCTAGTCTAGGCCTTGATCCATCAGAGTGAACTGTCAAGGTAAGAATAATCATTACATGATGGTTAAAAATGACTGACAGTCTACAAATGCCCATGTTGCTAGTCAAAAATGAGTGAAAATTGTTACTGGTCTCTGGTGATAGGCAAACTGTTACTGGTTCCCGGTGATAGGCAAACTGTTACTGGTCTCTGGTGATAGGCGCATAGTGGTGGAAGGGGCTTGGGGAAAATAGTGGTTCTGGCCTTACTGGTTCATCTTCTAACCTCTGCAATGAAACCAGCACTCTCACTGTCCCTGTCACTGTACTTAGCCAAACAACAGCACGCTCAGCGCGCGGGGCAGGATTGCTGTGTGTGCGTGTGTGTGCGTACGTGCGTGTGTGGGTGCAGGGTGGGGGCTGTCGAAGCACTAGGAGGAAGTGCATGGCCAAGTGGCACTCACACTTGACTGGGGACCCATTCATTGTCCTGGTCCCCAGAGGACACGGGCCCACACATCACACATCTGAGTGAGGGGCAAGGGCATCCCGCGCTCACCTGGGAGATCGGCGTGTGACAGATCTGGGACTAGCGGGATCAATCATCCATTCAGCTCAGAGAGGCCGCCATCTGTCACGGCACCATTCTGGGGCGCCTGGCAGGTGAGCTGCAGAAAAGGGGCCACTATTGTTTTCACGCAACAGATTAAAAAACCCTCTCCATTCCGGATGCCAGAGAGGAGTGGGACAAACAAACAAATCAGCTATAAATCATTTTCTGTCACATTTGTCAAGCGAAACCCTACTTTTGCATGCCAAGTTATTAAAATGAACAAAACCAAGTTATAAAAAAAGTTACCTGATTTATTCATTAGATTAGGAAACCTAAGAATGCATTGCATTTTGAATAATTACTTGGATGATAATTACGTATTCCATTAAAGAGGCCAGATGTTTCTGGTCAATCTATAAATTGAAATATATCAGTTACAGTTCTGAACTGAAGCTCACATCGTACTGAAGAATTAACAGACAAAGAAGCAGAGTAAAGTGCAACACCAGTTTAATTCATTCAAAAGTAAGTTTTACAAAGTGAACCGGCAATACCCCAATCATTGCTGGGAGACTTGCCGGTGCATGCAGTTAAGATGTATAATCACAGCACACTGAATTAAATAGCCAACAAGCAAGAGTTAAAAACGTTCTATTGTAAACTGGGAAAGCATGACGCCACATCGCTGAGAAAAAACTAAACAAAAACATTTTTATAATCTGCATCTCTGCCGATGAGTTTTAGAACACTGATTGGATTTGCAAACAATGGAGCCTGGTGGCTGCGGATTCAGAGACCAGCCAGTCTATCGGGCAGGCTTAAACAAAACTGCTCGCTGGAAAAATCATGGGATGGGGGGGAGAAATTTTTATTAAATGAAAACCCTTTTAAATCCACCAAGATTGTGTTTTTTAGGGTTTTAAAGAACGTTTACATCCACCTCCAAACATGTCAGTGTTTCCAAAGAACTTTAGAGCATTAATGTTATTTTTATTTTTTAAAGGACAAAAATTGCCTTCTTGGGATAGGACATCCATTTACTTTAATTGTGGTCCAGATGACGGCGGGGCACCACTGTGAGAACATGTGGTCAAGATCTTTCCGTACGACCGCCTGAAAAGAAGGACACATTTCCCTACAGGGGCATTCAGTCTAACCAAGTTGACCATCACTCTTAAATTTGACCAAAGAATGCATGCAGGAGATTGCTTTAGCACAGTGAATCATGTGTTCATGGCAACAGATTAAACTGAGACATAAAAAGATGAGGGCGAAACACACGGACAGGTTGGGCAGGACGTCCAGCTGGGAGACTGAAGTGCTGTCCAAAACCCTCCCGTGTTTTGATAGGACTTGTTTTTGAGAGCCCTGAAGAGTCCAATCTCCCAGGCAGAAACCCAACAAGTCATTTTCCGTAGCCAGGTCTAACTTGTTCCCCTGTGGGTGGAATGAGGTCCCTGGGACACAGAACAGGTGTGAGCACACCACACTGTCCAGAAGTCGGCGATAAACAGCGGCAGTTTAGGACGGTTCTTAGGAGACGCCGTCGCTAAGAGGCACCAGTTCAGGAGAGCAGAGAAGTAACCGGGGAAAGGACAGCGGTAGCAACAGAATAAAGAGGCCACTGTTTTCCACACATTTGGAAAAAAGTTAACCAATCACGGATGGACAAAAAAAATCATCAAAGATTGAAGATGTGCTTTATAGCATGTTTTGTGCTTAAACATGAGGTATCAAAGCCCACACAGAAGGACTTGTGTCTGTGAGCGCATGTATGTCTGTTCACTTGACTAAGAACAACTAATCCCCTGTAGGTAAAAGCCACGTTTTTTTCTCATTTTCTGCCCCAGTAGGCCCTGGGCTTTTCCTTAATGAAATTCCCTGGCATAAATAAATGAAAGATTAAATAAAACATGCAATTAAAATATTGTCATTATTTCGAGTAGACGATCATTTGGTTAATGTAAGAGGCAATGTGAGCGCCCACATCTGCATGGCAGGCTGTCCGTCAGCCGCCCGTAAGGAAGACCCTGACGAGACGGCACGCGGAGGCAACCCACGCTGTAGCGTATTCCAGCAGCTCCGCTGACATCTGCCCAGGGCTGAAGCAAAAAACGAAACATGACAAGAGGGCGAAGGGGACAAGACCAAGTGGAAAGGCAATGGAAGACATGACACGCAGCACAACCTATCTATGTGGTATACTAACTTGGTGAAGTAAGAGGGCAAAATAATATGAACGTGCTTCATATGATTAATCTGCGGCGAACAACTTCTCCGCCATAAATCACCGGTACCGATTTTCAAATCAACACGGAGGAATGTCCCTTTGTAAATTACGTTGGGAGTAAAAGTCCAACGTTTTCGTGGCCGTAAATCTAAATCGCTATTCAGGTGAGCGTGTGACGAATCAGTAGACTCAATTCACTCATTCACATAGATAAAACCTTTTAGGCTAAAAATGACGTGTTTCATAAACTGGCAAACAGATATGAATATTCATGAGTATATGAAACGGGGATTAGGAATGGGCAGCGTATTTAAATAATTTCGGCGTTCGATTGCAATTGAAAGATTGTGTAAATGCGTTTTTTCATTCGAGACCTAATAGGTTATGTAGTTTGTAGTAATTTTCTACTAATATAAATAAATAAACCATTTTTAAACTATCATTCATTGAATAAATGTGCTACCCTGGATAACAATGCGAGTATATAAACTCTATATATGAAATAGGAATTTACAAATACTATGACTTTTTTGTGTCTGGTTGCAATCTCTTTCGAACTAAGAAACTAAAAGTTTAGTTTGCTAAGTTTTCTTTTTGGCACAAAAACCAAAACCAAATCACTGACAATGTACGTGAACTATATTTCTTCGGCCATTACGACGTCACATTCCATAAAGAGCAGACCACTAATTGAGGACAGTATAACCCTAGACATCAATTAACAACTTACATATCAACCACTACATAAGCACTACGTTTGGCGAAGAATTTAGTGAATAGATGAAAATTCAACAATGTTGACAATTTCACGCGTGTTTGTTGTTAATGTATAACGCCAGGTAAATGCATGTATTTGCTGTAGGAAGTAATGAGGTACAGAGAGAGAGGGGGGAGGTTTCCGAGCCATCCGAAAGAGCATGGTGCTGCCAGTGTCACTGTTCCAGCTGGAGAGAGGCCGAAGTGAGTATTGACTGGACCGGCCCCTCTGGACAGACCTCACCAACTTCTGCAGCTCGAGAAGTCATCTGCCTCATGCCCTCAGTCTCTTTACACGAGGAGCAGCCTCGCAACTCACGAAGAGAATACAACAATGGCCCACCGCCTCCCAACTCACGAAGAGAATACAACAATGGCCTACACTTCTGAAAGCGAATATGAGAACTGGGACATACAGTGCTTCGACAAATATGTGACAAGTTCGCCACCTAGTGGTAGCCTAACCCAAACTTCAAATGTTACTCAGCACCCTGAAGCGCACCGAATCCTGAGAACCAAATCAATGCCAATACATTTAAAATAAGTTTGTATTATGTGTATGTAAAAGAAAAGGATTACTTTAAGCCCCACAGACGTCAGATAATCATCCACAACAAATAAAATGCTGCTCCCTTGCCGAGACGAAAACGTCGTACACTGTACCACGATGCCACTACTGCAACGAGAAATACTGTTCACGATGCTGGTTCAGGTTTGAGCTTCCCAGCAACCACACTAACCGGAAAACGGAATATTGAATTTATCTGAAACAGGCAAAACTAAACAAGATTAATACTTCAGCCGGATGGAAAGTCATGTTACAGTCTTGTTCTGGGAGCAAAGTTTGAAACTGTGATAGGGAAGCTATGTCTATGTTTATGAATTGAATTGAACCAGTAAATATCCACATTTCAATTTTGTGAGAGCAATACAAATCTCTCTGGATATGAGTATTTCTTTTTCAACATTTAATTTATTTATGCTGATTTTCACTTACATGCTCATATAAGCCACCAGAGCACACATCTAGTTAAACAGTTATGTTATGTTAGTTTTTTGGGTTTTTTTTGGTCTGTTAAATGTGACTACAAGCAAGTCTATGGAATGAAAATTTAATGGACACGATTAACCTACGAACACGGTAGTGTCTAAATTTGTTTATTGCTCAGTGAACACAGGAAGTCTTGCCTGCGCTCTACTGAAATTTTCATTCTCGTATTTTGCCTAATCTAATCTAATTTAAATATGCGGACGAGTCTGCATCAATTCACATGCCGTCTGCAACAAAATCTGTAATATAGTAAAGTTTTATACCAAATATAGCTTTTATAAACAAATTACATTTTCGAAGACTGTCAGTATCTATATTAGTACAAAATCCTGGTAAATAAATAAATCCAAAACAACACGTGAGTCATCATTGTGTTGAAGAAAGTAAACTTTTCATTGTGGGTCCAAGAGATTGCATAGTACCTACAGGAAATAGTTTACTCTGAATTGCGTCAATATCGATATTTAACTTTATTAAATGATAAAGCATCATGTAATTATTTATTTCACAAATGCACAGGAATACTATTAAAGCGATAAATGATACAACGAGGCGTTTATTTTTCTCCAGCAGAGGGAGCTTAGTGCCCACCAATGGCTCTTCGTTGAAGGTAGAGAGTTAGGAAGATCCTGATTGGATCGCCTGCCCCAATGGCTCCCGTGGGATTGTGTACGACGCATTGCACCTTTAAGAGCAATATCTTAGCAGATTGCCTGCGGTTTTAAGTTTTTAAAGAGTGGCCTATAGCTGTCATTTATTTGGCCACACGCACGCACATACACACACATAACTTTACACTCTATAAACTAATTTACCGTGAGGCCAACGTTTTAAAAACTGAAATTCATACTAAGAGCAGCAAATTGCTATTGAGTGAATTGCATTGATGTTCAGAGTTAATTTTTTCAGCCTTTTATCTGTTGAGAACTGGCTTTTCATGTAATCACTTGTAGTCGGATCCCAGAGAAATATACATTGTTTGTGAAAACCAACACAACAAAATTTAACAAAGTTCTGTTATGTTTAATATAAGTGATAAGGCAATAAGACGTTCATAATAAAGATAACGAGGGCTGGGAAGAGATCGTCGTACCATCATTTCATGGCCACCGATGTGTGTCTTCTGTGTTTTTCTCTGTGAAGGACACTTAAGTGTTTACTCTCCCGGGTTTAAAATAGCGCCAGAAGCTCAACGTTTCTTGGCATACTCATGCAAGCACCACAATACCTTTCAGTTTGAGTCCGGAGAGTGTCCATGGAAACAGACTGTGCTCAGAAGGGCAGATTTCTGAAACGTAGGATGGCAAATTTTCTCCAAAGTACCACTGAACCCAACACGTCCTCAGAGAAAATCAGAGACTTGCGCATACCTCATTACGATAGCCGTTGGGAGAATTCATTTCAGACACGAATAGGCATGCAGTGTCAATTTGTGTTTGGCGTATATTTTTTTCTCCCAGACCCCCCCCCCCACCCCCACCTCAACCATGAAAAATGCAGAAAGAGACTTGATTGTTATTATTATTTGCAGGGCGTAACGATTATGTGTACGTGAAATCCTTAAATTAAGAAATGAGCTGACAGAGTTCCAAGTTTTGTGTGATCTTCATGATCACCCAAAACTATTCAGGATATTGAGATTTTGATCCGTTTTGCTGTCAAAATATGTCAAAATGTTTTCTTTTGGTTGTGCGCTTAAAGGTCATGAACCGTTGCCTGAAAAGTTCTACTTACTCCAACAAGTGCGCAACTTGGACCGAGGAACTTCCTGCTTAGTCAAGCGCAGACCCAAGTTCAGACTCAGTTGGTGTCCTCTTTTTAAAATCAACTGAGTTCCCTGAACAGAAGGAAAGCAGGTCTCTTTGAAAGTCAAACTGGCCCCTTAAAGTTAAAAGTATTTTGAGGCCTTGCACAGGGTAACAATCAGACCTGATTCCTGTTTTGAACCGTTTGTTAACATAGCAGGTTTCCTCCATTGAAAATACATTTATTTTCTAACTTTTTAGTTAAGAAAAAGTAAAAAAAAAAACACATTTTGGGCAATATGTAATTTCAAAACAGTATTCTTTTTTTTATTTTATTGCAAACTGCTAATGAAATAAATGGTCTCTCCTATTTGGAAACAGCAGTTGTGCTGACGCATCTCAGCTTATCGCTGTGAATCCCACCACCACACTCGTGGAGGATGAGGACATACAACCACTCTCCTCCAGCCGTAGTCGAACCTCCAAGCACCCGTCTCTTTTCCGCTCTGAGCTTACACGGCTTGCACGAGAGGTTCAGCGCCCTCTGGAGGATAGGCCCAGCCGGGTCTGAAGGCGTCCGGGAAGCCCAAACAAGACGCTGGCTGGTAACGAGCCGAGAGGATCCCTGCCGGCCCTGCCGCCGTCCTGCCAATGGAGAGCTGCTCTGCTGGTCACAATCGGTAAATGACATGGGGGGGTTTGGACCTGTGAAATCCAGCTCGCCTGAGCCATTCCCTCCCGGAGGCTCAGAACCACAACCCTTCGGATTTACCCATTCCATGTTTCCCTGATAAGGCCGTTAGCAGCATTAGCAGCGAAATGAGACACACGCGCAGGGACTTCTTGCTTCAGGATTAAACCTCAGACACCCGGGCACTGTCAAACGCTCCGGAGCAGGTGCTGATCCGATCTCGTTAGTTCCAGGTCTCCTGTTGGCAGACCAGCTGGCTCAGCCTGATGCCACAGGAAAAGGAGGAGAAAACCTCAGATGGCAAGCTGGTCCACCATCCTCGACAGTGCCAGGGGCAATGGTCTCACTCTCCTCAAGGAGCCAAATAAAAACATATCTTCAATTATTACTATGCATGTTTGATGGAATGTCCAGGGAGAAATAAACACAGGAAACTTACAAATGTAAGCTGACTGACCAAATGTTTTCTTATATTAAAAATAAATAGGCAATTACCAGAATGGTAATCAACAGAATGTCAAAAGAATGTTGTTGAGCGAACAGGCAAGCCAAAGAGGATTATTTGCACATTTGCACATACTACAACTGAACTTGCACACATTACAACTGAACTTGCACCAGACCAGGGCTTAATTTGTGCCGGATCCTGCCGGAACTGGGATCTCCCAGATTCGGACCGGCACCTATTTGATTGGATCTGTGTCCAATACGGATTCGGACCAGCACCTATTTTGATTGCACCCTCTCTGTGTTCCGGGACCTCATGATTTACAAATTAATCACTGCACCAGACTAAAACGGAACTTGCGACAGACTAAAATTGAACTTGCACCGGACTAAACCTGATCTTGCTCCAGACTCAAACTGAACTTGCACCAGACTAAAACTGTACTTGCACCAGACCACTACTGCAAGTAAGTAGAAGAGTGTTCCCTGGCAGATGGGTGTGCCAGTGTCTTTCACAGGGTCCTTCACAGAGTCCATCAGCACGCCGATGTCTGCTCGTAGTGCTGCAACTACAAAGAATAATCAACTCAGTCATCAAGTTTAACACAGAGAGTGATGAGCAAACTCATAAATGACACTGTTCTGACTGATGGACAGGGGACAGCACAGTGCACAGTTTAAGACAATATACAGAAGGAAAAACATAAAAATTATGAGCTAATAATGCTAGTTCATTGTCAAATAGACATAAATAAAAAAAACAGGTAAGCTAATTGTTTGCTTAGATCAGCTTTGATTTAATCCAGCTGGGCTAAGTGTCCAGCTGGTAGTTTTAAAGGATGATAAGAACAAGGAAAACAACCCAAAAAAGCATCAGTTTATCCAAATGCTTAAAGTCCAAATCCAAACGCAACAACACTATTTTTTTCAGCCTGAGGAAACTAGTTATTGAAGGTCTCCAGTGTGTCGTTTTATGATTTGTTTCATAATGTAATTATGTGAATAAAAATGCCCAGTGCAAACACAACATGTAATTTTGCCCAATGCTCTTTGTAAAAGAAAAACAACTCTGGGGTAATATCAAAAATCCCCGATCTATTTCAACTGTGTTGAGCAGCTGACCGAATACGTTTCTCTATTTACTTCCATTGCCAGCAAAAATGGCTAATCATAGTGTGGATCACAAGATTTGAACCTGTTTTAACATATTCGTCCGTGTTATCTATGTCTGCTTCTCTTTGTAAACTGAGTTAGCTGGCAGGTTTAAACATGCATCACGGTGTCACCAATTAGTCCAGTCTCGTTGCTTTAATATATCCTACTCCAAGATCAGCAAGACACGTGAGTATTCGTGCATCTCTTACCAATTAATGCTTGATTGATGGCTTAATTAGCCAATTGTCACGGTGTATGTCTCCAACATTTATTTGGGTTTGTCAGATTCCCTTGCAATGACCGAATCAATGTCTCACAAACCCCCATGCCCACACAATTTCTCACAAACCCCCATGCACACACAATTTCTCACAAACCCCCATGCACACACAATTTCTCACAATATTCTTCATGCCCTTTTAACTCTAGCCTATTTGGTTGAAATACGAAACATTTCTCTAAGGTGTAAAGAAAGAGAAGGACACATATATACTGAGGGGGTTGTAAATGCAGTCTAAACTACATAAAAATAGACGTCATCTATGTCAAAAGGCATGATGCTGCTTGTGTCTGGTTCTCTTCCAACTGAATGGAGGCTCACGCTTCTTTAAACGCTCCACTACTAAATTCGAATGCTTGATATTTCTTAGTCTGCCTTGGTTCTAGCTACACCACCTGGTCACGCTGCTGACATCCAGCTATCCATCTCTCTCTCTCTCTCTCCCTCTCTCCCTCTCTCCCTCTCTCTCTCTCTCTCCCTCTCTCCCTCTCTCCCTCTCTCTCTCTCTCTCTCTCTCTCTCTCTCTCAATTCACTTCAAGAGAAGCTTTATTGGGATGACTTCAAATTGGCAGTATTGCCAAAGCATTTACAATTTAATAATAACACTAAAACATTATTCACATATTTAACTAATTACTAACTAGGCGAATAACTTAAATTAAACACAGAATTTAATACCCAACCTCAGTAGTGTCTGTCTCTGTGTCACTCGTACTGTGACAGGCGGTTACACGCTGGGCTGTGCGTCCCTCCCCCAGTAAGACTCCCAGTTTTTCTGGGTCTGTCATGTTTGGGAAAGCGTGTCTCTGTCTGGTCCTCTCCTTACTCACTGTGACCGCAGAGCCTATTCTCCCTGGCTGGCCAGGTCTGCCTGTGATCAATGGCCAGGCTGTGGTCAGGATCTGCTTTTTGCCTCTGGCGGTTACCAGGGATTCTGCCAGGGTGCAGCTTCTGTTTAGGGTCCGATAGCGCTCCAGTTTGTTCTAGTTTTAGTGTTTGTATCCCAGTGGTCCAAATAGGAGTATTTGATGTGGTTTGTAATTTGGTTTACTCTGATTGGAATGGTTTATTCAGTGTTGTCCTGAAGCTGGTTAATGTCAGTGTGACTCTGAAGCTGGTTTATTCAGGGTTGTCCTGAAGCTGGTTTATGTCAGTATGACTCTGAAGCTGGTTTATTCAGTGTTGTCCTGAAGCTGGTTTATGTCAGTGTGACTCCTCTCAGTCTGCTTCAGGACCAGCTGGCTTAGGAGACTCTTATCTGGGCTGAGCTCTTGGTATTGAAGAGCTTTATGATGGAGTTACTGCTTTTTAATTAATTAATTCAATATTTGAATGCTCTTTTTTGAATATTAATAATTAATGGATAAAGACCTAATTCAGCTCTGCATGCATTGTTTGGTGTTTTTCTCTGTATTCTCAATATATTTCGGCAGAACTCTACATGAAGTTTATGTGGGGGGTTTGTCCCATTTTGTGTAGTCCTTATTAGGGATTGGCCACCACACTTCACTGCTACATACGGCTATTGGTTGAATCATACTTTGGAAAATTTTGAGCCAAATTTTTACTTTATAGAGCCTCCTCTTTATTGCTTAAAAAGCCCTACGCTGCCTCCCCTGTTCTGTGGGCGACAACTGGATCAGCTCACGGAGCTGCAACAGAGCTGGAACAGATCATCCTGGTCCCTGTTTTTATGGCATCCCCAGGGTCTCGGGCTGGCTCGGGTGTGTTTGGTGGGACGGAGGCGTTGCTGGGCGTAAGCTCCTCGGTCAGGCTCTCCTCTGTCCATGCGCTGTGGTTCCTCTCCTAGCTTGGCCTCGTTGTCCTGCTGTCCCGCCGTCCTTCTGTCTCCGACACCAGTTCCCCCCACGGAGGCCCTGCCCTCGTTCCTCACCTGCCTGCCCTGGTCTCTGGTCTGCTGCTCGAGGTGCCTCTCGGCGAGCCCGCCCAGAGCGAGTTTCTCAGAACTCAGCGAGAGGCATTCCTTCAGGTGCTGCACTGTGCTGGGCAGCCTGGGTGTGAGCGAGGGGGAGCGGGGGGTTGCATTGACAGGACTGCAGGGGGTATGGGCTGCAGTGTGGGGGGTTGCATTGACAGGACTGCAAGGGGTATGGACTGCAGTGTGGGGGGTTGCATTGACAGGACTGCAGGGGGTATGGACTGCAGT
>JAOYSI010045602.1:0-17282 GCA_025775065.1 Hiodon alosoides | reverse complement strand
CTCACACGAGCCGTCCGCCGCGCCGCTAACTCTCACACAAGGGCCCACCACAAAGCTAGCTCCGAGCCACTCTCACACGAGCCGTCCGCCGCGCCGCTAACTCTCACACAAGGGCCCACCACAAAGCTAGCTCCGAGCCACTCTCACAGGAGCCGTCCGCCGTGCCGCTAACTCTCACACAAGGGCCCGCCACAAAGCTAGCTCCGAGCCGCTCTCACACAAGGGGCGGCCTCGGCACTAGCTCTGAGCCAAGGCATTTTCTTTTTTCTTTTTTTTCCCACTTTCTTTTTGGCCGAACAAACGTCTCGGTTTTTGTTTTTTAAGAGCGAGTCACACACGGCACGCATGACGCAACAAGCTCCTGGTTTTGTTCCCGCAGCCCACTTCTCATGAAGATTCCTGACTGAGGCCTTTTGTTTCCTCTGCGGGTTTAAAAATAAAACTGGAGCAATGTTACACGGGTGGTAGTGCAATCCAAGCCCTTTATTTTCAATGGGCTCTGGAACATGAACTGGTGCTGAACTTGGCTGGAAATGAAGAGAAACACCAGACCGTGATGCACAACGCGTCCTCAGTGACTGCTAGTAGTATGTTTTACACAGGGCTGTCCTCATGACAGGGCAATTATATCGCCTTGCGTAATACTAATACGTGCGTGGGCCGTGATCAAAGCAACTCGCTACGACAGTTCGCCTTTGTATTGCTCCGTAATAAATGAAAAGCCCATTTTGTTTTTTAACCTTTTTTCTTTATTATTTGGTACTTGAATTTGTTAACATCCCCATGCCATATATGTGACCACTTGGAAACTTTTTCACTTTTTATAAAGTGATCACAAAACTGATTCCATGGCCCGCCTCGGGTCAATGCGTTCAGACCCTAAATCGTCCACTCCTGGTTCATGCTCTGTCCTCCAGTCCCGCCAGCTGCCTGACATGGCCTGACTAGTCCACCTCCCTCGATGGGACTGAGGCGTCACCCCGAGCCGACCCGCGGGGAAGGTCACACACCGCTCCTCAGTAGGCAATCCCTTGGCAGGGCCCCAATAAAAACCTACTCAAGACACGGAGTCACAAGGCAGCCCAACCCTCCCTACCCGACACCCAGAGCAAGCATTTCTGGTCCGGGCAGTCCCGAGGAGATGGTCTGTGCCTGACTGGGGGGGGCTGCCGGGATGGTACAGAAAGTGATGGAAATTCCCGCCCGATATAGCGGCGGGGCTATTCATGTCTCACACGCGCCTCTCCTCTTAAGTGGTTGGGGATCAGCTTTCACCCCAGCACGAGGGTCCCTGGCCCGGTGGCCCCCCTGGCCCCGAGGCCTGAGCCGCGGAGGGGAGTGAGTAGTCGGCGAGTATTTATAGGGCGATCCAAGGCACTCAGGAGTGTGTCGGCTCATCTTCTAATTGTTACAGCAGGTGTGTGGTAACCTGATACACACCTGTCTCTCATTTGCACTGAAGTATAAAACACTGCGTGGCACAATTAATGTAGTTGGCCCCGCCCCCCCCACACCAGGCACAGAATTATTCAACATCCTTACCCCCTCGGTTGCCATGCACTCAAGACGGTTTAGGTAAGGTCCCTCTCTCTCTACCTCTGTTTTCATCTGGGTCCCACAAAACAACCCTCCTTTTCAGTGATTCGGTTTGGCCGTCAGTTTTAATTTGAAGCCGGTTATTTTTCCCGCAGCCGGCCCTAACAGCGTTGTCCTTGTGAGCGCCAGACACTCGGCTCCCCGGCGGAGGCCCTGTTCAGTGGAGTACCTTTTCACATTTCCCCAGCTCTCTGCTGCTGGGGAGGTCGAGAGCTCTCCGCGCAGCACAAGTGGCCCTTTCTCCCCGCGCGGGGGCAAGCTCTCATGGCCACGGCACTCAGCCCGGCCTGCCAGGAGGCCTGCTGGGGAACGAGAAAAGCAGGGGCTTTAATTACGTTTGAATATTGAAAAAGACTCCGCTGATCTGTTGAAAAAACAGGTAGAAACTCCATAAAAGCGGAGGTGTAATATGGCTGTAATAACAAGCGCTATTGGAGAACAGTGGCGCTGCCCCAATGCTGAAATGGGACCGCTGATGCGGCTTATTAATTTTAAAGGTCGCCAACCTTTAGTCCTACCCTAAGCGGACACAGGACGTCAGGCAGGGTACACTCGGGACGAGGCTCTAGGCCGTCGCAGAGGAGACCCTAACGCACACACGGCCAATTTGGCAGTCAGCAAACTCGCTAGTCTGTGGACTTTGGGAGCATCCAGTGTGAACCTAGACAAACACAGGGAGAAAACTCCAGAAAACTCCATACGGACAGTTACCCGCTGACTAGTGGATTAATGTGGGTATAATGTTCTGGGGAGCACAGGCGTGCTAATCTGTGGGACCACTGAAATAATTACTGGTAAGGAAAACCGAATCGAATCAAAAGTTTTCGGATCCTTGGACACAGATTGGGGAACTCCTTTATTCTCCAGCCGTGTGACTGTCGGTGTCGGATCCGGGACGCCAGGGTAACTCTACACGGGCCCGGTCGCCATGCTACAGGAGTCGCCAGCATTTCACATGAGAGTAGTGTCAGAGAGAGAGAGAGAGAGAGAGAGAGAGAGAGGTGGAAAATACCTCCTCGCTCCAGTGGGCGCACACTAAGGGCTTGGCAGCCGTGAGGGAGAGAGAGCGAGAGAGAGAGAGAGAGAGAGAGAGAGAGAGAGAGAGAGAGAGAGAGAGAGAGAGAGAGAGAGAGAGAGAGAGAGCGGTGAAGCCGCGTTGGGGGAGCCTGAAAGGGGGACTGTGTCAGAGCTGTACTCACAGGTACTCTCTTGTTTTTTGCTCCTCGTCAGAATTAATAACTGCCGATATTACTGACGAGAGGGAGGTCAGGGTTTACATGCGATACAAAAGTGTTTCCTTCCCGGTCCCAGTGATTGGTCCGGGTCTTCCTCTCGAGCCTGAGCCAAGCGTTGGTGAATGTGGCGCTAGCTGGCTGCGTGCGCGTGTGCGAGCGCGACTACCTGTGTGTGTCTGCACACCTCCACATTTGCCGTGCGAAACCAGCATGCAGTACCTCTGCTCACATTTAACAGCTTTTCACTACCGCAATGCCTCCCACTCAAGTATCATCACACGTCTTTCTTAGCACAATCGTTTATTCTTAGTGGGAACCTAAAAAGTGAAGGATAGATATGTTTAGACATGTAGGTACAATAAAATTGTTTTTGGCCGCCTACGGAAATAGCAATGATTAAGTCAGCCGACGTGAATGACCAGTTCCGAGGTTTTATTCCCGATGGCGACAGAATGACGTGCTAAATCGTGGTTTTCTGGGACTCTCAAACAAGCATTGTGGTCTGTGGAGAAAGCACCAAAATCCTGGATATCAGGATTGGACCATGCAGATGAATGATCTCCTTCCTGTAACAAAGAAAAAAACTCAACATGAAAAGCAACAAGACTTTAGGGAGGTGCCGTGAAAACACATTGAAATTGTAGACATTAAAGATGTCGACGTGAACTTGAAGGGGCTCTCGGTCTGTGCCTCGGAGCGACATTCACCACCGACAGAACCTCAGAATGGATCATGGCAATTGACAATACAACGCCGTCGGTTGTTTCATAGCAACAAAGACCGACACTCTCCAATTGTACTGTTTCCATAGATACCAGTTTACCAGGGTATCATTCATTGCCAAGTAGAAGTAAAAGTAAATAAAAAAATGCACCGATATTCCGATTTTTAGGTGTTAGTATTGATTAAATTCATTTTCTTCTTAGAAAAGAGCTGAGAAACGGACAAAGGAAGGCCTCTCAGCTTCAGTCTCTATCGATGTCTACCATAGACAGATCTGATAACTTTGTGGACATGCGTGTTCTCCCAGGAGCGTGATGATTGGTGTTCTCGCCAGCATCCCTGGGTTCTAGTGCTGTTGTCATGGTTCCTCCAACCTCACTCAAACACATTTCTGAGTATGTGTAGAGGCCTGTCCTCTCTCCCGACGTGTGGATGACGATGTAGCCTGTCAGTTTCTAAAAGTTCCCCAAGCAAAGGTAAAAGACATGACAGTCAAACAGACATGACAGTAATACACAGTGGTAGCAGTGGGTTTTTTAAATACGTGTTAATAAGTAAGTAAGATGTTGCAAGACATTGCCTAATGGAGAGATGCTGAAGACATGAAAATCGCGGTATTCCGTTTGCCCCAGCAGATTCATTCTCACATTCCTAGAAACGTGGAGAGCTCCATTCATCATGATCACTGCAATGAATTCCGAAGGTCTATGTGGAGATAAATTTCCCTCAGGCATGTCTGCTGTCTGCTTACCTTGCACGTGAGTTAGCGTTGGACAACTGGGTCAGCTTCTCACGGCGAAGATCCGTCTGGCCTGATGTTGGCGCGGGGCATTCCTTTTCCGGCTTCTCCAAATTCCAAGGATAGTCTCTGGATCGCAGATTCCCCACACTGGCTGGGAGGCCTCCACCTGCCTCCTTTACACTCGTCTCCCCAGCAGGAACGCACGTTGGAGGTCCGTGGAGGGGCGATGCCGTGTGACCTCAAACACCTGGCTCCATCCATGGGGAGGGGGTGGGGGGGGCGGGGGTGCGATGATGTGCAGAATTCCACTGAGGCCGCGGGCAGACGCTATGCAATCCACAGTGGAATTCCCTCCATCTGATCCAGATGCTGAGTTACGGAAGCTTCACGTGTATCAGATGGGCTTTCCATTTCAGGACCGATCTCCCCGATTTCTCCTCACTGGGACTGCAGCCTAATATGGTACTCCGCAGAGGCGAACGGCATGGCAGTGCTGGAACCATGGCGACCTGTTCGATGTGCAGTATTACTCTCCTGCCTAATCTCTCTCTCCTGTGATGAAGCTTTTAAAAATGAGAAGCATTCACAGACTCCTTTTTAGACATACGTACATATATATCTATATATCTATGCATCGTGGGGGGTGCAACAAAAACTGTGCCATGAAAGGCCATCAGAGACATTTCCTACTGTCCTACTGTTAGCTCCAGAGCATGACATGACTAAAAAGCCTTTATTTTTGTTAAGTTATTTATCAAACCGTATTACCCTGAGGACAGTGCAATAAACTGTGCCGTTAACAGAAGTATCTCCCCGCGTTAGATAGCTGATCTCAGTGTTTAATCAAGGGTACATCAGAAGCTCCCCGACAGGGGACTGCAGTCCTTTGATCTCAGTTACCCATTCTGCAGTCACATAGATGATGTCTTACAGCAGAAATCGCCACTAAAATGTTAGCATTTTGGAGTCAGTTCAGCAGGATACGTACTTAAGCAGTTCAGGTGAAGTAACTTGTTCAGGTTATGCTAGAATTATTATGCCTACCTTTGGGTACCAGCCACTACGCTGCATAGTCACCAATGCCTGTTTGACTTTTAATAAGGAGAGTTGTTGCACAATAAGAAAAACTTTAGGCAGCTGGAAAAGGCTTGTGTATTGTGTGGCAATCCCACCACCAGCTTCCAGTTTAGTTTGTATATTCCAGCAGTCTATTGGCTGGAGTGGAGTCTATCAGAGCGACGATGGGGCAACAATGGTTCTGTGGTGGCAGCCGCCGGGAAGCGCAAGCAGAAAAACGTTCCCCTGGAGGACAGACGCAGGGATGGAAAAGTTAGGCGTGACATCGCTGGACTTGAGCCGTCCCCGGGGGCACAGGTGTCTCGTGAGAGATGGGAGATGGGAGGTGGGTACGTCGCTCAGCTGTCGGGAGTGGTGGCATTCCGGGGCTCCTCCCACTCCCGTGCTCCTAGCGCCATCACGCCGGGCACTGACTGAGGATTAGCCACCCATGCTTTGTCATTCAGCGCCATGGAGCCCTGAATGATCCCCCGGATTCCCCGGCGTTCCCTGGGTTCTCCTTCAGTCAGAACAGGCCGTGAAAACTGAGCTGGCTGACATGGGGTGATCACAGACAGTGGTTGATGTGCCAAAACGGAAACCCGGTATTTACCGTGGTTCGGTCTTAGTGATGGCTCACTGACTCCCTTTTGCCATTGTCATTGGATTAACAGACCCTGGTTATACTAGACTGGCAATAAGGGTGGGGGGGGTGATGTCTGGGTTCATTGTTTCTGATCAGGACTGTGCAGTCAGCCTCATGTTGCCTGTATTGTGTTGTGTGGGTTTATGATTATCTTCTCAATGGCCCTGGACGTGTTCTGTTCTGTGATACGTCTCAAAGGGGCTGATTGGCCCTGATGCCCCCCCCCCTCCCCCCGTGGCACTGTGCCATAGCTGCAAACTGTGCATAATCCCATTAAAGTCATCTCACTGCTCACAACACAGGATTGCTTGCCTCCCAGCACCATTATAATGAAGGCTCTGTTTTAGGGCATATGAGCAAGATTAAACAAATACAAATTAAATGAAGTGATGTTTTTTTTATTATTCCTATGCATACATATATGACTAACTCCCAAGGTGCAGCGTTTGTGAGAGGACTTCTGGGTAAAAGAGTTAGCAGAAAGTTTTTAAGAAGCAGATGCATCATGGTTGAACCGTTCCCAAAGCCACATGGACGACAGCGGGCACGTACTCTTCTCCCCTCTGTGCGGTTATTGAACGCAGCGGTGGAAGCGTGCGATTGGGCGCTCCTCCACGGCTGCACAGTCTCGGGGGAGCGGGACTGGCACGCGGCGCGCCGCTACGGCGAACCACACGCTTCGCATCCCCACTCAAATCGGTGACACTCCGCCCGCAGAACACCGGTTGCCGGTTGAGAGAGCAGAAAGAGAAATGACTGGAGGAGTGGAAGGACGTGAGTTTGCAGGATCTCCAGGGACTGAAAATCGTCCCGTTCTCTGAGTCACTGTGAGCCATGACCCGACAGTAAGGGTTTGCCATTAGGGTTTTGGACTACACCGCTACATATACCGATACCGGGTCATCCGTTTTTTTGGTTCAGTACGAGAGGTCGTCTCCCAGGACAGTCCCTGCGAAGCCACATGAACGTACGGAATTACAGACAGTCCGGAAATTGACAGCCTGGCTTTTCGATGCATTGCGACACATGCGGACACGCGGCGGGTTAAAGCGGGTCGGCGGTTCGGGTTAAAAAGGTGAAAAGTCACTTTAGTGACCCTCTGTCACCGGCTCATCTGACGCCTCTCAGCAGACACTAGCTGTCGCCCGGGCTGCCTAACACAGCGGAGTCTTTCCTCACACGTATTACGGCCCTGGTGGAGAGGGGAACCTGCCACTGTTTCCATCTCCTCCCTGAGGACTAGCAACCACGGGAGAGCCACTGTCCCGAGAAGGCATGAAGCCTGCCACCTCAAAGCCCCACGACATGCCGTCGCAAAGAAACATTCTCCCACAGCTGGTGCCAATCATGGCCATCATACAGAGTGAAGATTTAACCAGTCTAAGACTCCATGTGTTTTTTTTCTCCAGTCTCCACATTGCACAAAACACAAACACGAGTTTCAATGGGAGTCAACCTGTTTCAGCTTAAGTCAGAACTGAGCTTTTACTTTAGAAATCATTCCGGCAAGTGGAACCAATTCATAATTTGAATAATTTGCCGTTTTTTTTGCGGCCTCATCTGCACTCCATTTTTCCACGGTAATGATTTGCAGACACGTACGCATTTGGTACATGCATGTACTTTCTTGCAAACCGGAGAATTTAAGGCAGGAAATGTCATCAGCTAAATCCCCCCAGACCTCCCATGTTCAGTAATCTGACCGCAGGTCCCCTCACTGCCGCCCGAGCAGCGCACTTAGCATGTTAGCTTGTTAGCATGTCAGCAGCTCGCCTTTTTCAATCCCACGCATGCCCGCCCACCGGCCCACCCCAGCCCCTCTTCCTGGGCTTCAGGCACTTGGACCTCATTTTAGCGAGCGAGCGTTGCTCATCCTGCCGCCAGAGCAAGAAGGGGTCACGTGAAGCGGCCGGCGGAGCATTTTTGGGGCGGCGCCGCACCCCCCCGGAGAGTACGCGGTACTCGGATCTGTGAGTCACCCGCAGCGTCCTGAGTGCGAGCCTGTCAGAACTCATCCCCATCTCTCATGTCCCTGGGGCGGCCAGTCAGATGCAGTCCCCCACTCAGTCATCGCATCGTCTGCCCGCTGTGCTGCTGGGCCACCTATCTGGGCCTGGAACCCCAGAGGGTGAGGGACAAGCACAATCAAACGGTGGGATGCGGGAACAACCCAAAATATGCTTCATTACGTAACAAAGGGAATAAAAAACACTTATTTTAGATTTTTATTCTCTCTGTTGATTTTTTTATTTTTTTTTATGAAGCACCTATTATTTATATTAAAATCCATTAGTGGAAAAAAATCATCAGCAAAATTTAATAATATAATGAATTTCAGTGAAGAATTTTATGAACATTTTTTTTGTGTTTACATGCTAATGACTGGTTATTATTTTCCCCACATTGTTTTGTCAATATTCACAATTATCTCATTTTCACGCTGCTGGGTTGCGCTGTAATGATGTCATCAAAAGGAGCACACTTTGGGGGCTCTTGTTACTTGACTCTGTCTACCTGGTGTCCACAGTTCCCGTCCCGAGGATACAATGTATGGATGCCATCAGGTTCTCCACGTTATCTTTTGTTGACTAAAACACAACCCTTGATACAATTTGGTCTAAATAGGCTGAAATCTACGCATCGGAAAGAGTTTCTCTAAACTGGATTAGCTGAACGTTGTCCCGTCATTACGTTCACTCGTGGCTTTTTTCGCCGTTTGATTGGCTCGTTTCTACAGCGTAGGTGATGTCATTAATAGCAAAGGGGAGCTGCGTGCGTCCGAGTTGCTAAACTGGTGGGACGTGGTCACTAAGCGGTTTAAGGAACTACAGGGGAAACCTGCCCGATCCACGCTCCGTCTAATTGGATCATGCCGGTTGTAATCCAAAGCTGAGTGGGTTTCCCCGGTATATCCTGTCTGCAAGGTCAGCGGCGTTTCATCCTCCGTCTCAGTGGGCCCAGAAAAGGCATTTACGTCAGGATGAAAGTCATTCCTACCACAGCTGTCGTAATCAAACCGACTGGCTCAGTTCAATGAGTCACCCCTCGCTTCCTTCTCCCGCCAGTTGACCAGCTAGCCGATTTCCATTACACACTTAACGCGAAGCGTTGCCATTCACTCACTGAATGAGCAATTAATTCACTAAAAGACCGTCGGCTACGAGGCCTGCCAAACCATTTTTTTTTTTGCCATGCAATTGACACTTGTGGCTTATCGACGTGAACGGCACGTTTGGCCCTGAGAAAGAAATGTTGCAGGAGAGCATAGGGAATGGAGATGAAGAAGGAGAAAGTGACGCAAAGTAACCAGAATTCTTCAGTATTGTTTGGGACGTTGTGTTTAGGAAGCCCCCGGGCAAATCCATTGGACCAGTTGAGAGTTGAGAGTTTGCTTAATAGATGAATAAAAGGAACAACAACAGTGCTGTAACAAAATAAAAAAACACAAAATTTTATTTTTAAAGATGTTATAATCTACGTCTCGAGGAACAGAAAATAAAGGAGGGGAGTTCTCCACATTTGGCTTCCAAAGAAAAATCAGGGCAGACGGTCATTTATAGTTTACCCAGCATTTAAAACGTATTCCAATTATACACCGTGCCATCTTGTGAACTCAATGAGTCAGATTTCTCCTAAAAAAGGAGAACTTTAAAGTGGATTAATCATACGGCTGTGTTTCGTTTCCCTCTATGTTCACACTTATCAAATCATGGCCTTATACAGATATATATTTACACCCTCTACTCTCTGGTGCAGGTTAACTCAAGGTCAGTTTTGTTCCAAAGCATTTGCTTTGACTGGGTCCGATTGTTTCCTGGTTTTCTGCTTGACCTGGGTTCAGAACCGGACGCAAATAAATTATTTTGATTTACGAGTGGAAAATCATCAAAAAAAGAAAAAAAAAGAAAACCCAGACATTTTCTAGATAGAATGAATTGCTTAGCAGATGCTTCTTACTCAACACAAACAAACGCACACTATTTTAGATGGTAACGTCCAATCATACCACTGGATATTTCACTAAATCTAGGTTAAGTATCTCGCGCAAGGAAATAACCAGGTTGGGACTTAAGCCAGCAACCTCTCAGTCACAAGCCTGACACCTTAATCAACAGAGCACACATCATGTTGGGTCCTTACACCCCTGACCTCAGGACTGCAAGCACCCTGTGACCAGAGGGGTGTTGGAAAGGGCATCGAGACAAATCTGTCCCTGGGATGTGACTGTCCTGCCAAATTGGCCCAAACCCAGACCCTGAGCTCTGGAAATCTTTGTGTGACTACTTGAGAAAACACGGGGCAAGGAGTTATATGAGTCGACAGGTGCGGCTTCGATCCCAAAAATTGCCCACATTATCCTTCCCATCATGTTCCTGTCTTTTTCACACCACATCCCTTCCCCCCCCAAAACCAGAATGCTTTGGCATATTCTCCCAGAGCTGAAGATCTATTTGACAACCGTGGTTTATTTATTTAATTATTTGTGTTTTTGGTTAAAGGTTATCTACAGCCCATTGCTTTATAAATTGTGCAGTCAGGCATACCTCACCGTTGGTTATGGTGAATAAGCAATCTATAATTTGTATTGACGTTCCTTTACAGCAGAGGGAGAAGGTAGGTCTGTTTCCTCAACTGTGAAAGCAACGTGTGACACGGACTGACTTTTTTGCACAGACAGGCTCCTCCCACACGCAGCAGGATGCTAATGGTGCCTGTGGAGGTAACGAGCGCAACCCAAGTGCAAAAATCTGCAACCGTAAATGACAGGCAACTGGTTTTGTTGCAACTGGCCGCGCCGGACCAAGCCGCAGGCCCCCGGACCTAGGCATCCGTAGAAAGGAGTGCCTTCAATGCCAGCTGCCATCGCCACAGCTTCCTTTTCCCTTTCCTGTAACATTTTACAGCAGTCACACAAGTGACATTTACAAAGGTCAGTGCAAAACTACCCGAAAATCCAGCCTGCCTCGCTAGGCCTAGCACAAACTCGGTTTCCCCCCTGCTGAGCGTATGCAAAACATTTTCGAGACAGCGCCGCCAACGTCGAGCTGGAGATCCGTCGTGTGCAGTTGTCGCGGAACACTCTTTTGTGAATTAGTTATCCCCACTGTCTCCACTCCAGTTCGACGTGGAAAGGGGTACATTTAAAACAGCATTTACGACAAAAGGGCTTCTATGGGTTTAAAACAGCAGACAGATTATTGGAGCGCTAATTGGATGCCGGGTTTTGCTCCATAACTCTGGTTTAAGATCAGACCACAGCTCACATTGAACGAACTGTGATGAGCAGCAGGTTCACCGAACACATATACTGCTCAATAAATCTGCTAGGACACAACCTGAAGTCCCCCCATTACTGCCAAGCAAAACAAACACACCAAGAATCAGCTTTTTCACATCAAATAAATCAATGCAGTAAAAAGCAGCCTTGGCAGCCTGCATTCATCACATATTTCCGGAGATGAGTATGAAGACTGTTGATTAGCTACGTGGCCTGGCTGCAGCATGAATCATGCTGGTGAATCAATCATATTCCCAGTTACCTTAACCCAGAGCCCCTTGTTAAGGGGGACGGATCTTTTGGTGATTACTTAACTTCACTGCCTTTTACACAGAAGACCAGGGTTTGACGTGGCTGCAGGTACACTGCCCCTTCCCTGGCACAAGACCTTACAATATGTAGTAAACATTTAGTATTTACATGGTAAAGTTCGTCATTCTACTGTGTGTGTGCACATGTCATTTTTGAACTATACCATTATTTAAAAATAAAACAAATTAGATGTGGTGTATAATTGTATGGTTACTTCACAGGGAGCAACTAAACACGAATGTATTGTGTTTATCTGGACAATAACTTCCAAACAAACATGTATTACAGAACTTGCAGATGCTCAATACATTTAGATAACAAAACAATTTTATAGAATAGTACTACTATTCATACACCAAACTGTAATGGACTTGAAGGAGGAACAAACTGCCTTCGTTCAAAGCTGAGCTTTTTTGAATCGAAGTGAGTCATATTTGGTTACTGAACATGCAAAGACTTCGAAAAATATAAAAAAAATTATAAATAGCAAAATGAGTTGGCAAGAGAGTCTCGCTCTTCCGTATATCAATACACATTACTCTCCAGTCTTTTATTGAAACCCCAAAATTCATTGCAATATGGTCCCCAAAAATATCGCATTTTATCTACTGACTCTTCCAAAAGATCTGCAGTCTGTTCAAATGGCCTAGTTTGTTTCTTAGTTTCCGGTTTATCTGAAAACAATATCGACTGAGCCAATAATCCCAGTAGTAATCGAAGTAGTAGTAATTACCCTCGTCTTTCTTAATATTTTATAATGTGATGCTTTATACGTGAATGGACATAATTTCATTATTAACTAATAATTAAATTTTTAACAAATTTTGGTCCGTTATTTTGGTCTGTAAAAGGTGTGGCCTATAGACAACCATGCCCTGAGAAAACTTCCGATTTTGAGCTGCTTCAGATTAGGGTTAGGTTCAGTTCTGTTTAAGATTTATAACCAGGTGGCATATAAAACGCATAAAAATTACCAGTTAATTTGGCTGAGTGAAATTTAGTTACAGGGAGCATTTAATGTCGGGGGTGTCACCAATTAAATACGGTAGTACCGTAGTTTCCAATTGGTGGGGTACGGAAAAGTATTGTTTCTGTTTCGCATTCTCTTATGCCCAATAACATAGCTCTTTAATCACTTGGCTACGTGTTGTTTTTTTCTAGTTTAAACAGCTTTATTGTTCAACGTACCGTAGCAAACGCGTAAATAACGGTGGTGATTTAAATGGGGATTAACAGATCTCAGACGCGTTCAAATAACTCCAATTAGGTGTGGTTTAAATGTCGTTGCTGTCTGCTAAAGGAATATCACCCTTCGATTATCAGGAACGAAATGATCAATATCGAGGTGTCTCCCTTTTATTTATGTTTTCCTACTCTGCTGGTGTATAAATCTATGTTGAAATGTAGGGTGGGTTGGTTCAAACAAAAAGTTCTCATTTGCTGTTTTTGAGGGGAATTGGTTCAAATCGTAGTTTGACTAGTTTACCTGTTATATTTACCTATATTTGCCTGTTCTTTTCTGCCTGGGCAGTAATCCCAGTGACAAACAATATATAGCCCGGCTGCAGGGTTAGGGTTTAGCTCTGGCGTATTTGCTAATAAAGTGTTCTCTGTTGTCAGTGTTTTTTTTTTCTCTCTCTGTTGGGTTTTTTTAAGTCATAAAGATGGTCACAGTGGTCCGAAAGTCAGCGAGAGAGCTTATATCCCATTACCTACCTCCTCTCAGTAGCCCCACTGTGCAATCTGAAAGAAGCACGTCACTAGGAACAATGTGCTCTGTTATACTAGCCCCGAATGGAAACAGGATGCCGTCTTATCACAGACACCCTGGAAAGAGAGTGAACTAATTCCTCAATAACCAGAACACAGCTCCAGAGCAAACTTTAAAGAGAGAGGAAAAAAAAAAAAGTGAATCCCTAATTGATTGTTCACTTCCAAACATGCATGGCGGCGACTTTAAACAAGCGTCGAGTTTGATACCCAAAAAAAGCTTGCGTTCAGATAAATTGCTCTACATAGCTCAGGAAGAGAAAGAGGAAGCTTTTGTGGTCAAGCCGCGCCACAATTGTTTTTTCATCAGCAGTGCAAGCATAAAAATAGCTCCGTCAGTGGGTAAACAACACATTTCATTCATAAAAAGCAGCACAAGCTGCCCCCCACCCCAAGCCCGCCCATACGCAGCCCTGTCATCGAGACAGCAGGAAAGCAGAAGTACTGTCATGTGACCAGCAGCCTGCCTTTGCACAGGAAGTGGTTGAAAAACCAGGCTTGCCAAAAGAGAGAGTGACATCACGTCACCCCCGTCAACATTGGTTCCAGTTCCTCGGTTTCAGGCAAAGCTGGAAAATACCATGAGTGCGTCACGTGGTCAAAGCTGCACTTTCCGCCAGTGTGCGAAGAGAAGTGCCCACCATACAACCCCCCCCCCCCCCCCTCCAAAAACCGAGCACCCATCCCTCCCCTCCTCCCCACCGCTGCGTCCCTATATGAGTGTCAGGCTGCGTGCGTCTGTGAGAGAGAGAGGAGTCACCAGCTGCCGTTCACTCCCCACCGCCCACGCCTTGTGCCGTTACAACAAACAACTTTCCAAATTTCGCACCATCAATGGAGGAACTGGCAACGACGTGCCTTCCTGCGTTGGCAGCCGCATCCATGATGCATTACAATAACAAAAAAAACAAACAAAAAAAAAAAAAACAGGCCGACTGTGTCATGGAACAGCGGAGCCTGTTGCTGTGGGGGCTTAGCGTACTTCACCTCCGTCCTGAACCGCGACCAGCCGAGCATGTTTTCCCTTTCTTCTCGTTCCGATTAGCGGGAGTCGCGCATCATGGGGGGGGGACAGAGCGCCGACGTCGTCCCGACTTCAGCCGCCGGTCTCTGTGAGGTGGAAGCCCAAAGGGCTGGTACCCTCCCGTCATCGCCTCGCAGGAAGATTGCTACAAACCGGGGTCACCGCTGGGCCTCAGAGAAGAGAGAGGGACCCTATTTTTAGATTAAGGGAAAGGAGCCGCAGTTGGTTTGAGCCAAACACTCTCACTTCCCTTTTTGCTATAAATCTGTCTCGCTGGCCTCTGCGCAAAAAAACAGTGCGAGGGCAGGGTAGGTCCAGGCCCGAAACGCGGTACAATGCCCTGTTGATGAAGTGCGTTGTTTTCAGCCACGTTAGCGCGCTGATGCACCCACTCCCACGTAGGCACATCCTGGCCAAGCAAACCCACAATATCTGTCCCCAATAAACTGGCATGCTTCTGCCTCTAGAGAGACAGCAAAACGACATACCCTTAATATTTCTATGCAAATACTGTTTAGTGAGAGTTGTCGAGGGGAATTCTCCTTTATATTTCTAAAGACCAATCAATGTTTGCAATTAGGTTGGTGTGTTTTTATTAACAAGGAAGAGGGTTTTATGGCCCGCGGGGCAGTGATGGATTCTGTCGAATCTAACCGATTGTGTTTCTTTTTGCCGTAATCTAACCAAAACTAGCCTCCCTTAGTCACAAGAAATCACAATCCCCAGAAAAGGCTAAATTGGAGTAGAAATATTCATTTCTACAATAGCACCGTATCGTTAGCGTCTCCCCTTGTGTCATTGGTTGCACCCGTGTTTTGAGCCACTTTCTGCTCCGCTGAGCAGAATTCAACGTCAAAGACTTTTGGTTCAAGTCGCAAGAGATCCTACTTCGATCGCTCCGACACGTCACCCTACCGAAAGAGGATCCCTCCCCGTGACGGCCATGACCGAAACAGAGTGGGCGGACCGGTTTGCTGAAGTGATTCTCAGACGGGTGAACTTCCTTAACGCCTAGGCCTGTCAGCGGCCTTCAGTGGCCTCGTACGACTGCGGCCGTGACGGCTTGAGTCACACTGGCTCTGCTCCTGTGAGAGGTCCTGAAAAGGAGAAGAGGAAGAACAAAGGCCAGTGAGGTCCTCTCAGGTGTGCTAATTTTGGGTCTCCGACTTCTCTTCCTTCCGCACGCATCCACATATTACAAAGGCATTGTGAATTCGTGTAATGATGAAACTCCGATGCTGGCATTGCTGTAAGAAGGTTTCTAAGTGTCAAATATATATATATGGAGGAAGGACTACTTCGGTGCAAACTGACTTGCAGGTCTTCGATGGGAATGTGGTTATATGCCTGTGCTAACACAGTGAAGAAACGACCAATGGAAATGGAAGATACAGCTCAACGCTATCAGGAAGCATCGAGTGATTAAACCTGACCTATGAAGAAGCCATATAATAACATGTGGTTTGATGCACAGATTTTGCGACACCTGACACATTTCGTAATTCGTACGGGACAGTACAACCCCTCAGTTCTCAGAGAAGGTCTGCTGGGTTGCAGTGGAGCAGTGGTCTTTGTGCCTGCCTCGAACCCGTAGGTCTGAAAATGACTCACGTGGTGGCCGTCGCATCGACAGGCTCTCCTGCGGTACAATTGTTGAGAAACCTCACACATCAACACATCGCCACCAAGTAATCTTTCCGCCCTTTTGTCATGACCTCAGCCATGCTAAGTGTTTGAAACTGGGTGGTTTATGTTTATGTTACGTTTATGGCTCGATACCCGCAAAGCGATTGGCTGCGCGTTTTAGCCACCATTTCCGCCAAGCACTCAATTAGCTGAGTGTGGCATTGCTCTGTTTCTCAGGTGCGCACGTGGTGAGTTCCAGGCACACCGGCTCACAACTCCAGCTGAATTTAAAGCATGACTTTAAATTCTCCTGCCGGTCTGAAGCCTGACATCTCCCAGTGTCTCCGGGACCGTGTTCCCAGCAGCATTAGCTTCAGACAAGGCCTCCTCCCCCCATCCCCAGGGCCCACATCACTCTCACAGATTTGCCTGCGAGGCTGTCTAATGGACAGGCTGGCTTGCCAGTCGGACCCCCGGCCCCCACCCCTGTCTCTCACAACCCACTGGGGGGGAAAAAAATAGGATGAATAGCTCATGAAACTACACCCTCTCCCCCCATTTCGGATCTTACTGTCTCACACAAGAAACAAAAAATGGGTCAAACTGGTGTTGTCTGTCACACCGTTTCTTAATAAACACTGGAGCTGCTTGACAAGGAATCCTCCCATAGAGGGAATTTAAGATCTACTGTGTCTCTCTCAAAAAGAAAATCAGAGAGCAGCATAATCCAGGGCTTCTCAGCTCAGCAAACTCCGTCTCCTGGTTCCTCAAATTGGACAACTCAGACGGATGAATATTCGCACAAACAATTTAGGATTAAAAACCTAAGGGTACAGAACTGCCACATCGGGGGGGGTTGGACACTCAGGTACTTGGTCACACCAGCCTCAGGACACAATCAGGCTGAACGGGCTCACACTGAACGGGCTCACACTCGGGGTCACGCTGAACGGGCTCACACTCGGGCTCACGCTGAACAAGCTCACGCTGAACGGGCTCACACTCGGGCTCACGCTGAACGGGCTCACGCTGAACGGGCTCACACTCGGGCTCACGCTGAACGGGCTCACGCTGAACGTGCTCACGCTGAACGGGCTCACGCTGAACGGGCTCACGCTGAACGGGCTCACACTCGGGCTCACGCTGAACGGGCTCACGCTGAACGGGCTCACGCTGAACGGGCTCACACTGAACAAGCTCACACTGAACGGGCTCACACTCGGGCTCACGCTGAACGGGCTCACGCTGAACGGGCTCACACTCGGGCTCACACT